>NIPQ01106053.1:0-16723 GCA_002806875.1 Lepidotrigona ventralis hoosana | reverse complement strand
AAGTTAAAATATCTAAGTTAAAATATCTAAAATATCTAAAAAATAAAGTAAAATTAATCTCATATTCAAACGTTACGTTAAAATATTTTTGTATGTTTTGGCTCACACACATCGGGGATCCTCAATTTCGACGCACAAGTTAAATAGTTTTTATTAGTTTTCCAATGACTCTCATTCGCTATTGACATTTTACTTAGAGAATAATTTTCAACAGTAATTTTCAAGAACTCGAATGGGGGGAGGGGGAAAAAAAAATAAAATCCACTGTCGTCGAAAACAAGCAATTCGATTGGCTTTCTCTCAGCGACTTCCGTTTCGACGTTTCGCGTTTCCTGCGTAACGGAGCAGTCCACGGTGCAAGCGTGGAGAATCGGAGGAGCGAGGATTAACGATTTCCGTTCGGAGGAACGCCGGTTTTTCGCGGCGTCCGAGACGCGGATAACTAATTCTCGATTCTAGAAGGAAAAGATACGAGACGAGGGGAGAAGGAGGATGTGTACGTGTACACCAGCTGCAATGAATTTCATCTCGAGGATCAAAAATAGCATCGGGCCAGGCTTTTTCCAGTGGCGTCGTCCAGTTCGCGATATCGGCGCGTACACGGAACATTAAGCTTCTTTTTAACGAATGCGCAATATTTTTCAGAGCATATATCCGCGCGATAAGAAAAGTTGCGCATTCTTGGCCGACGCTGCGATATTCGTCTTTCCTGCTTTTTCACACTGTCTCGTGCCTGTCTGTCATTCTTCTTTTTTCAAGCAACTTTTTAAAAACGACTAGTACGGTGTAACGAATTAATCAACGAGAATTAATCGAGTAATAATGGCTTGTTTGATTCCTATAATAAGGTGGTCGTTTTAATCCTTATCACGTTGCAGAACGTAAAATAACTTTTTAAAAACGACTAGTACGGTGTAACGAATTAATCAACGAGAATTAATCGAGTAATAATGGCTTGTTTGATTCCTATAATAAGGTGGTCGTTTTAATCCTTATCACGTTGCAGAACGTAAAACAACTGTACTTCGCATGAATTCAATTAGTAAGTTCAAAACGCTGTGTGAAACAGTGTAGATTATAATTACGATTACGTATCTCTGTTGTGTCTGAAATTATTATAAGCTTCTATATTACATATCGTTACAACTGTACTTCGCATGAATTCAATTAGTAAGTTCAAAACGCTGTGTGAAACAGTGTAGATTATAATTACGATTACGTATCTCTGTTGTGTCTGAAATTATTATAAGCTTCTATATTACATATCGTAACATAAAGAATATATCTATGTAAATCGTTATAGATTTTCGAGCAATAAGAGAAATCTGTCATAGTTAGATGCACCAAGTTCCTCTTCATCCCCTTTTCGCACATCTTGTTTCCTTATTTACCATTGAATCCACTCATCTTTTCATTTTCATCCTTTCATCCTTCTCGCACTTCTTTCCCTCGCTTTCTTCCTCATTCTCAAGATTTAATTTTTTTTATTCTTTCTCTTGGAACTGGCCCCTCTTCTCACTATTCGTTATTGCAACTGGCCGCGTAATGAAATATACACAGTCGCGTCGAATGTAACGGAGCACGTCGACAGTGATTCATAACGCGATCCTATCTCACGTAGAAAATATTGCGATTCCACGCCACCGCCTTAACAACGCAGCGCCGTTCGCCTCTTTTCCAATTCCACCCTTCTCATTCCACCTTTTTGGTCTCTCTCTCTCTCTCTCCTTCTCCACGTCTGCCTCGTTCTTTCTCTACCCCTTCGGTCCCCCTCGTAACCATCCAACCAGCCCGAATTGGATTCGAACTCCGTGTTTACGCGGTTTTTGCGGCACTCCGCGTCTCGGACGGTTTTTCGCGTTCCATGGAACAAAGTGAATTCGAGTTTCTTCGCTGCGCTGAGTACGCCACTTTTTCTGCTCGCCTCGCCACTGCGTGCCACCTCCATCTCTCCCCGTCGGCTGAATTTCAACAGAGACTTTCCGGTGGATAAGCTTCGACCGCGAATATACTATTTAGTATGTTCTAGCGGAATCCGGTGGGTGGACGATGCTAGAATGCTCGGATTTGATATACGTTCGCCGGATTTCGTCGGGTATCCCCAGATTGTATCGTATCGTTGAATGTTTTCCTATTTATTTTTAAATATTTTCTTGCTTGCGATTATTTAGCAATGAATGCGCGTAAAAAATGTCACAATTGAAACTCAACCTAGCCCTATGCGTTTATGTTATTTACTCAAGGATCACCGATAGTAGTTAACGTGTTAATAAAGTCTAGCCTATTTCTAGCCTTTTTCTAAAATTTACTCTATTATTTCTTCTGAAAAATTTGTTCGAATTGTGTGAAATGTATCTTAAAATATTTTACAAAATGTTATCAAATTTTCATCATACACTAAAATGAATTAAAATCTAAGTTAAAGTCTAGTGTATACGTCCTAAAATATTTCACAGAAAGTTACCAAATATCTGTTACAAAATCAAATAAAATATAATTACTGCAAAGAAAAAAAAAATTTTCAACCACGAAACGTTTCACGTGCACTTTATTTTCGTACATCGTTCGCAGCGCAGATCCCTCGACAGAGACGTCGCGGTGACAGAACTTCCGCGCGAACGACACGCTCGTGCAGCGTTGATTTGAAAAATTCCGAATGCAGGCGAAACGCGGTGAAATTAGCTGAACGAATCGTGAGGAATTCTAAGGGAGGCGACGCAGGAAATAATACGTGACGAGAGGACAGCTGAAGCCTGAAGCAGCGGGGACGCGTCGTAAATCAGCAGAGAACACAATTTCACGGGAGGCTGCGACAGCGACGTGGTCCGTCGCACGCTCGATCGACCGGTGTCTAATTAATGGAGATGTCGATTCCTCCGACCACGGAAGAATGTTTGCCGTCCGGACTGTTCTATCCCGCAACCTGTTTCTATCTCGACGCCGATGCCACTGAAACGCAGTGGGATTTATGAATTAAACCCACGTCCGGCTACGTGCCCTACTGATTCTCCATCGAAGCTTCACTGATATCTTCGTAGAACCGTGTGATATACGAGGTTCCGTTTGAAAAGAATGAAAAGTACGCTGACTCTTACGAAAGATGATTTCTCCCTTTTTTAAGTGAAGAAAAACACAAGATGCCACGTAATAAAAATTCTACTATACGTACGTATTATTCAGGTAAGTTTTGATTTGGCAACTAATTGTATAATTGATAGGTGATCAATCTGCGTTAACTTCCATTTACTTGTATTTAACAATGATGTATACTACTTAATAATAGATTGAGAAAAGTGTAATCATTTCTACTTTCTAGAATTCTTTCCCCGATTTTCGTACGTTGAATTAAAAAGAGAATGATGAAAAAAAAGAATATAATCCAAAGAGCAATGTTGAAGAATATCTTTTTTTGATCGTCTCTTTTAAGAATATCGAGGGGTTAGGTCTGTGCAATAAGCGTTTCAACTTGCAACACAATCGCTTAAGATGTTAACTTGTCGCAGTGACAGAGCTCGACGATATTGCATTAAGTTACTCATCTATTATATTTTACTGCATATTTCATAGTAAAAGGCTCTACCATACTTCATTAAATTTTTATAAATATTTTGTAAATGATTTAATAAAATATAATAAAATAAAATAGAATAAAGAAAGGAGCTAGAAGAGAAGTTCTTATGTACCTGAACTTTTTATCTTGTACTAATCAACGTATCTATCCCTGGTTCGTAACAGTGAGAGATTGACAAGCAGAAAACATTGAATCGTCATCTTTTAACCAATCCACTAATGCACGTTCACTATCTTGTATCACTTGTTCCTAGTTTTATCACTCCAATACAAGATTAATGCTCGATTCTCGAAAAATGAATGATTTATCTCTATATGTTATGTATTTTATCACGAGGATGATAGATATAAATAACAGTAAACTTTAAGATAAAGTGTTAAACTCAGCTTCTGAATGTGCAAAGATACTCCGAGTATCTCCATGCATGACATATTTTAAGGTATTTACAACTGTTTGAAGAGAAAAAAAACAGATCTTTCGTCGGACCACCCGTAGCAAGTGCAAACACCAACCCTCGTCAAACGTAATTATCCGAAAGGCAAACTCAAGCTGTAAGATAATCAAAAAATGTACACGCACCACAGCGATGATTTAGGAGTTTTCACCACCCCGAGATCCCTTAAAAGAATAAACGCAAGCGAAGAACTGAAAATCCTACCCTCGTGAGGAAGAGGGAGGTGACCTCTTATCGCCGATAAATCAACGCGAAATTACCGGACCCACCTAATTACCTCTACGCGGAAGATTCTCATAAATCAGCTCTCGGCTGGTTCGCATCGCGAGTACAATATTCACCTTCACACGCCGTCGCGGCAAACAGAAAACTTGCTGCGGTGGCACTTGACCCTCGTACAGACTCCGATATATTCGGGCGATATATCCCGGCGACGTAACCCCGGGGGAGCCTGTCGGACAATCGTTGTGTTGAAGGGGACAGCTGGTATGTGTGTTAAAGAGTAGCAATGATCAGATACGAGGAGCTGATATCGGGGATCGTGGAAATCTTTCGAATCATGGACGTTGAGGAGGAAAAAGAAGACGGACGTACGTGGGTGAAAACGAAAAAAACGAAACGATGTGATGGAAAAAGACAAAGAAAGTGTGGAGAGGGGAGAGGCAGGGAAGAAGAAAAAAGAACAGGAAGATGGAAACTGGAGGAAGATAAAGAGGAACGTCAGAAGATGCAGAATGCTGACTGGTGGGATCGCGCGACAGCATTTCTCGAAGAGCACTCGGGCCAGGGCTTGAAAACAGTTATAAAATCGATTTCGGTCGTTGAAATAGTTATGAAGAACCGATATTCTTAATAACTGTTATAAAAGGACCGTTATTTTTTCAGTCCCTGTTTTAACTTTCAGCTCAAAAGTTTTTTCAAAATTAACAATTTTCATTCACATTATCTAACTTGGACATTTCTTGAACGGATTAATAATGTGTCATCTTGCAAGTAGAATGAATATGTGTCTGACCAGTCATCCTTAAGTAGAATGAGTCCGTATATGACTATACGTTTGCAAGTAAAATGAATCCGTATGCGGTCAGAAACTATAATAGACTGAATCCGTATATGGTATATGTTTTGTTTCACATACTTTATAAAATCACGATAGTTACACCGTTGAAACCGTTGAGGATTTGTATTGTTAAATAGCATGATATTATTTTAAAAAAATACGATAATATTTTAGTCGATGAAAGAGAGAAAAATAATTTAACAATTTTCGACATTTTACAAGAAGTAGAAGTTGCAATTACCGCAATTAAATATGTTGTTCAAATACTTTCTCATCTGTAAATTAATAAATCTGAAACTTATTTCTTGGATTAGTATTATAATTTAAATAAAAGTAAAATAAAAAGATCTGCAATGAAGACATATTACATATACAAAAAAATCAAATTTTTAATAAATTTATAATATTTATAATAAAATTCTAAAACCCGTAACAAAATTATAATTAATAAGAAAATATACATTTTTTAGCAATATTTTCAGCAAAAAACGTAGCAGTAAAAGGTGCTGAAAAGAAAACTTAACACAGTAACTTAACCAGAAGAGTTACTGATAAAGAAAATTTAAAACAGTAGCCAGAAGGGCTATTGTCTACATTCGACATGAATTCAAGCAATTTTAAAAATCAAACGCGAAGAGTGCTTTGTCATACTTAAAATTCCCGAAAGTAAGCACGCAACGCTATTAATCTATGCACTCATATTTAGAAATACGCAACACTAATTGCGACGCGTCCAGTGCAACCATACTCGGGGCTGATGAATGACCACTTCTGTACAGCTCTTGTAGCTGCATCAGGTGATCGACGAATAGAAACAGCCTTCTACGAATCGAGTGGAAGAATTTGGGCATTTTGTAAAAGCAACGCTACTTCAAAAAACGCGATCATTCATTACCGCAATACCAACCAATTAGAGGAAAGCTAATTGGAAATCGCGATGGAATAATATCGCAACCAAATTCAATGAACATTATTGTTCATAATATAAAAGCTACTTCAAATATTCTAATAATCTAAAGTTAATTAAAAACAATGACTCTATAATCTAATTTAAAAGAGAAAAAGCAAGATAAATTTTACTATATATAACATTAAGATTAACTACAAAAATTCACAATCAAAATTGCAAAAGACAATTGCGGCATCGTAATTCGCAACTCTAAAGCAAACACGATTGTCATTCCTTCGCAACTCTAATTTAAACCGTAATCGATTTCTCGCAACACTAACAAGAAAAACCGCAATTTGCCCAAAATGAATGATGATAAATGGTGATCAAGAAGAGAAAAAAATACAACTACAAATACTAAAAGAGCATAGTGACAAAATAGTAACGAGAATGACGTCCCATGCTTTGGAATCGTTTGAACGATCCAGAGGATGAGAAGCCATTTGTTGGGGCCCTCTTCGTGGCAGTTTGCCGGGCCTCTTCGGCTTTTAGCCTTTTCTTTCTTCGAGCGCAATGCCCGCTGAAACTTACGTCTAGCTCGAGTCTTTCTAATCGCAAACTAAAAAATAAAGGTGAAACAACAATATAAATCGCGAAAGCTGACCTCAGTACACGTGGACAACGGAACGATCATAATGAATCGTTGTCCGTTCGCACGTGCGTGCTCGAGCAATACCTACACAAACGTTCGTTTCGGGACCTATTCGCGACCTATCCGCGACCGCGACCGCGATACTAAATTCGAAAAATCGAAGAGTAAAACCGGAAACAAGTGGCATGCTCTCCTTGTACCAATTTCACTGTCGATTTTTCAAATTAGATTTCCTGAAACAGGTTGGACACGCGAAAAGAAGACGCGCGACCAAAGACTGTGCCAACCTGCCCGGCCCTACCTACTTATAATTAAACACAGGCATACCAGAAAGTAAACTACCTATCCTAACCAATCGCGCTATATTTAAAAAATGGCAAAACAGGCACACCAACACATTTACTCTACGATTCTCACACATACTACTCGGGCGCAGACCTAAACTAGAGAGGACATCCCGGGACGCCTCCGACACCCGAGCTTAACACACAACTTTCATACTCTAATTTACGTACCATTTTCCTGAAATCGACTGACAATGGCTAGCGATCATTGCGTAAAACGTGATTGAAACATATTTATATTTACTGCTAATATTAATAACTAAGAAAAAATACATTCTTCTATAAAAGCAAGTTGACTTGGAATCACTATTATAACTGATAGTATAATTATAATAACAGTGTAATTATAGGGTGTTTATTAGGTATTATGATAATAAATTCATAATTCTATAAACTAGTGCATAAATATTTTAAATATTACAACTTGTACAAATAAAACCGACGCAATTTCACATCCTAACCACACATACACACACACACACATGTGGAAAATACGTCGTGCACGATACGTTAACACATTGTCAGTCGCTGAGAAATTTTTTATAAAATTACAAACTATGGTCATCGTGCCCAATGTCTTTCACTCACCCAAGTAGCACCTGGGCACGTGAGTGAGATCCTGACAATGAACACGGAAAGGATTAAACCTGAAAATCCTAAACTAAAAAAATGATTAGTTTATATAATTTGTAATATACAGTAAATTAAACGTTGATAGAATAATCTCAGGTGACTTCTTCATCAAAGCAAATTTTCAAAAATGTGAAAGCAAATGTTCAAACTTGTTGCTTTGATTCAAAAATCTGCCTGTCGCGAAATACCTTCTTGCACATAAAATTTCATACATTCTTCTACGAAAAGAATTCTAATCTATTATAGTTCAAATTCTACTGAAGTTCAAAACAATTAAAAAACAATTAATTAAATCATTTAATACTATGATAAAATTTAAAATTATTAATTATCTACTATGAAATGCTCAAACAAAAGCGTTTTAATAATTTAATTATTTATAAATATTTATAATTTATCTATTCATATGGATATTTTACTTTTGCAAACATCTATATTGAAAGTACTTTAATTTTATAAGTAATTTTATAAGTACTATAAATGTATATATTCTAATTATATAATTAGATAATTATATAATTATATAATTATTAACATCGCGATATGCAAGAAGCCCTATCCTAATCTAATACATAAAAAATCTGAAAAAATGTTATTACTCACGGGTAAAAAAATACCCGCGGTCACTATGCTCATGAAAAATTCTATTATACAACCAGTCACCCGTGCCGATTCGGACCTTTCGTCCTAAGGCATGATTGAGTGACCAGAGGAAAATAAATGCATGCGACTCACTGCGAAGAACATCATCTGCACTGGACTAAGGAAAGTCATCGGAAGATCCTCATCAAGTAACTCCTCATCACTGATTGTGAGAATCTCATGGAGGAAGTGAACGTTGTGAAAAGTTTCTTGAAAAGCATAAAGGCACAGTGTTATTTGTGAAAATTTAAATTTTAATAATAATAAAATTTAGGACTCTAATAATTTTAACTGTTTTTATTTTATAGTTATGATTTTACACCCGATTTCAATGGAAAGACTATAAATCTGCAGAGAATAAAATTAATCCAAGCAATGTGTTAAAGTACTTACATTCTTAACTTTTGAAGTAATCTAATAATGTTATCGTAAGATTCTCAGAGAATAAGAGGAATTTGTAGGAATCTGTAGAGAATCTGCAACAAAACATAAAACATTTGAAGGTTACAATATCTATACCGATTAAAATTGAAATTAAATTTTGGTATAAAATTATAAATAACTTTTAGTAGAGTATGTTCTATTCAAATGTTTATATGCTATTATTTCTTTAATTGTTGAAAATTATATGTAATAATTATTTGGATAAATTTTATTTTGAGTTGAGCCAAAAATATACGTTTTAATTTAAAAATTCAAAACACAAACACAAATCAACAACTATTGATTTAAATTTTCACCTGAGAATTTCTGAATGACACATTTTTGTAGATGATTTTTGTGGATAACGCTTCCTTCTTTACAGATGACGCGTACTCCTTTCCGCCATTCTTCCCGTTTAAAAATCGATCGTGAGAAATATCGATTACGTTCGAGAATCGTAGGAGGTATATTGCGTATTTCACCGTTATGGCGCTGTAATCGCGCGTTTCGCAGGATATTAACTGAGAATAAAAAATAAAACACTCTAAATCAAAAACACAAAATTCATGAGAAATTCTTAAAAAAGAATAAAAATATTCATACATTTGATAAAAAAAATTGTCAATACTTCAAACTGAGACATGAGAAATTTTATTACATTATGTAGTAAAATTATTATTTTAACTATTAAATATGTCATTCTTAATAATTTATTGTTGAATTTAGCATTGGAATTGTTAAGAATTACGTAGCACATGATGATACAGAATCAACAAATGCGTAGAAAATTACATAAAAAGTACATTTCGAAAAGTTATTCAATTTCTCTGTCTAATAATTTATTAAATAAATATGTATTGTCTAAATAAGGCTTATATGCAATAAATAATAATAATATACAATAAATGATAATAAAATAGCAGTAGAAGCACTATAGAATTAAAATTATGTACCTGAAATCGACTGAGAAGTTGATGTTATGCTTCGTAACAGGAGAATGACATTCCGCGGTAAAATATGTCGTCGCTGTTTCATGATTGGCTGAAATGATACTATTTTCTGATTGGTTGAAACGGTACGATATATTTGTATACAAAACGCGCGCAAAATTGAAATACTACTATCGTATAAATTCAACTGTTCTACACAATTAAGTGACAGAGAGTAGAGAGTTGCAAAATTGTTCTATATATATATTGTATACAATATAGTTTATATAATTCTATACATAACTTATATATTCTATATAATTTTATATATGATAATTCTAAATATATAGAAATATTATATAATTTGTATATTTTTTATATTTCTATATATAATACTTCTAGGTATTTTCTTATATAGAGTAATAAATATGTTTATTTGTCATGTGTCTAAAAATAAATTTATTGACAGCAGATTCATATAAAATATGTCCTTCGTAATTGAAAGACAAAATGTTATATATTTGTAACGGTTAGAATTGAAATTAAATTTTGGCATAAAATTATAAATAACTTTCAGTATAATATGTTCTGTTTAAACGTTTATTTCACGTTTATTTTGTCATTATTTCTTTAATTATTGGAAATTATGTGTGACAATTATTTGGCAAAATCTTACCGTGAGTTGAAGCTAAAAATGCACGTTTTATCTTAAAAATATACAATACATACACAAATCTAGCAGCTATTGTTTTATATTTTTACCTAAGAACTTTTAAATGATACCTCTTTCTGAATGATTTTTCTGGATAACACTTCCCACTTTAGAGATGAGGCATGCTTCTTTCCGCCATGCTTTCCGCTTAAAAATCGATCATGAGAAATATCGATTACGTTCGAGAATCGTAGGAAATGTATTGCGTATTTCACCGTATAGTGGCGCTGTAATCTTTAACTAATTTAAACCCAATGCAGACGCGTAAAAGAATTAACTTGATTTTCTTTTAAAGTATGAAGTCTCCATTTTGAGTTTGTTTCGTCTAAAAATTTTTATGTCATAAAGAAAGTGTAAAAGTAAGAATACTTCTCTTCTCAAAAATTAAGAATTTCTTTCGCAAAGTTAAAGAATTAACAGACGAATAGAAAATATTATAACAAAGTATATATGTATTTAGTATTAGAATTGTTGAAAATTACGCATTACGAAATTAAAGAATTGAAAAACAAAATATAACATTTGTATGGTTCGTGCTATTCATATATATACCTCATCTGGCGAGGTATTAAAAGAATAAAATGGAAAAATCCTATAGATGGCAGCACATTGTTTCTCGCGTTAATTCAAAACTTGCTGGATAGATGGCAGCACCTCACTTCTTTGTAAACAAGGATAACATCAAGCGACAAGGATAAATATATTTATTCTACTAAACAAAGAGCACATTGTTAAGGACAGTAATAGATTTTAGTTCTACCGTAACATCTCTACGCGATGCTATTACCTCTTGAAATGCATAAATAGAAATTCAAAAATTTTATTTAATAGATCGAAACATTCGTGCACAGTAATACAATAGTAAACAGTATATAATTTTTCAAAAAATATATTCGAAATTTGGATCAATTTGTAGACATAGTGTATACATGTATAATAAACACTACAGAGTATAATAAGTTTTGGATTTGAATTATTTAGTCTTATTATCTTTATTACGATACTATAATCAACACATATATAAATATAACTAGTACCGCAAGCATATAGTATTTTTATTAATATATTACGAATAATAAATCAAACATTTGCCACAATTCAAGAAAATGCTTTTGGCCAACCTCCCGAGCTGATTTATTCGACAACTGTTATGTCATTAGTGAAGAAGAGAATAATAAAATCATAAATTACACCCTTTAGCAAACAAAATAAGTGTAAGAAAAGATGAGATTCTTCTATACCTATAATAAAGCAAGTATACACATTGATGAAATTCATAAATTCATAAAATAAATGAAAAATAAATTTTGAAAAAGTTACCTACGAACAATTTTCGTCGCTTCAAATATCTATTTGTATTGTAAATCACTTTCACTCATTGTCAGTCCATGAACTAACAAAATTAGGAACTTTCTCTTTACACAGTAATTCTCGGAACATTGATATCCTATATAAATATCATGACGTTTTATACAAATCGACAAAGGAACAGAAGCGTGAAAAATAATAAATAAAATCATAATTGAATTGGAAGATTCTTATTGGAAATTTTAATATATAAATCGCTTTATAAACTTCGATTTTATGAATTATATTTATAACGTTATAATATTCTAGGATATCTAATTTAATATGCATGCAAAGTGCTAAAAACAAGCAACTATCTGCAATATTTTATTACTTTTCATTTTTCATTTACAACTTAATGTAAAGGCAATGTACAACCTATTTGCAACATTTTTTTAACAATCTCTTTTTTATTTTTTTTTTTTTCGAACATAAAATTCTCTTCGACTTCCTTCGTAAATAATGGTAATTTTCAACTCTGTTAGCTGTTCTCGTTTTCATCTTTTTTTTTTAGACATATTTCTATGCAATATACTTCCTTTTCAAATATCACAAATTTCTTACGTAAGAGTATAAGGATTACGAGCATACGAAAGTAAAAACTGAGGCATACTGATGAAACGTGAAATGTCTTAATTAAAACGAAACATCAATTTTTCACACTTTCTGCTAATATCTCAGATTTCGTTACAAAATATTTCCTGCAATACTTACAGTGTTACGAATGAAATGGAACTTTGTTATTTAAATGGTAATACATCCACGGCAAATATTCTGGCACTAATTGTAATTACATTATTACCTTGCAGATTTTTATTAATTCTCATTAAAAATCTTAGCGAGCCGATATTAGATGTTAGATTTTCCACGCTTTCTGCCAGTGTCCTAATTTGCATAGTCGATTATTTCTCAGCAAACTTTCTTCTTTTTTTCTCCGCCGTCAGTATTAAGCATTATTATCATCCTGTTTCAAAAGAAACATTTCACAAGAAGAAAAGAAAGCGCTTGTTCACTGTAGCTTGTTCACTGTAGCGCTTGTCACTTAGCATTGTCGATAAACAAAGGAAGAATACCGAAATGATTTCAATACCATGGTGCCAAATTTTCACTCATCGGAATTTCTAAAAGTATGCTGATGCACTTTCGCAACTTTCCATGAAACACGTACGTGGACACATTTTGCCCGATTCTCGTAAAACTTTAGTAGTTCAAAGAAAGAGAATTAAAATACGCGCTCGATCATACTGTTATTTTCTTCAAATAGAAATTATTCTCATATATAGAGATTCAATATTGCTACTTGGCTATCTTTATGTTTGATTTAATTTTTTTATACTAAAATTGCTAAAATAGCTGATTGCAAAAATACATAATGATTACTTTAAAGAATGTAAAATAAACAAGTATTCGCATAAAAGATGAAAATGAAGACAAATTGAACCAACAAATCGTAGATAACACTTTATAAACACATTATAAACACTTCATTTTTAAAATCTCATAAAATTATAGAATCCAGGCAAAGGTAACTGATCATTGGATTCACACACGAAAATATGTAAAATATTCAAAATATAGTACCTACTTATTATAATATTTAATAGATGAATCGAACCTCTACTCTTTCAATTATTTTCCCAAAAATATGGATTTGCATAAAAATAACAATATTATTGCTAATAATAACAAAAAGGTATTAAGCAAGTTCTTGAAATTTCCTTTCATAGCCTTTCCATTCATCATCCGTGAATAATTTCAATTCTTGTACCGAAGATAATAATCGTAATAATCTCCGAACACGTGCTACCTTGTAAGACACCGGTAGGAAGAAAACAGGTTTCTCCATTCACATGTAGTTCCAAGTTCACCGTACGATCTCTATTCAATTCACCGAAAATTACCATACTTATTATAGCCTTACGACATGCCACGCTATATCGAAAGTGACTCCGCCAAAATACACAGGAAACGTCGACACATTCTTAAGACATTCTTATTTGTAGTTCTCATATCTCGTAATCGATGACACAGATTAAAACTCGCTGTTCCTCCCTTCCATCCATTCCCTAATTGTCTAACAAGAATCGCCAGGTGAGACAGGTGGGAGTTCGAAGAAGGACAAGACGACACTCGAAGAATCACCGTGCACACGATCAGTTCTCCTATCGCCGTGATCACGATTAAACGCATTCTGGCATCGCGAGAATGCGAGTGTCAACGTTGAGATTATCGGTCTTTCTGTTCACAGTGTTCTTCTCTGTCGAGATTTTTGCAATTGCGGTCAAAGAACCACGCGGTCCCATTCAAGAGGCGATTCAAAATGGTGTCGCGGCGCAATACGATCGAAAAGATTGCGTCTGGAGAAGAGGAAATGATAAAGATTCGTGCCCCGATCCTGATGTTAAAGTCTACCTTTATACGTCCGATCGACCAAGGCGTGAACTTGATTCAAGAGAGTCCGACTGGTTGCGACAGGATTACGACCCGATCAAGGAAAACGTCCTTCTGATACACGGATACGCAGGTATCCATAGATATTTAATCAAATCGAGTCGAGTTCTTGATGCAACGAGGAAAATCGTGGTGATACTCCTAGGAGTGTTTCAGTGGAAATTTATTTCTTGTTTGATACAACTTGTAGTATCTAACTGAGTGTTATTAATTTGACATCAAAATGAGATTTTCATGGAAACTCAATGAAGCTTTTTCTCATACTTTCAGATTATTAGATCTTCTGCTAAATATTATATTATTTCATTATTAATGGACTGCAAATTTTTATTGCACACTTCTTATAATCATCAATAAGTAAAGTAACTTCCTAAATACTTAGGTTCCATTTTTTTCAATCTCTCCTACTATTCTCCTACTAGAAAATTTCAATTCTGACACAATTTTCTGTTTCTCATTTCAGGTGGTGACGACACCCTCCCCATATCCGTGCTTCGTGATGCTTACCTCAGAAACGGAAGTTACAACGTGTTCCTAGTCGATTGGGGTGCCTTGTGCGCTCCACCCTGTTACCCAGCAGCTGTATCGAATCTTCGTCCAGTTGCACGTTGTTTGGCAGGCACTCTGACCACCTTGCGAAACCTGGGTTTACCCATCTCGAGGACAACCTGCGTGGGACATTCGTTGGGCGCCCACATCTGTGGAATCATGGCGAACTTTCTACTGTTCAGGATGCATCGGATAATCGGTCTAGATCCGGCCAGACCTCTGCTACGCCCTGGATATGTAAATCGTCTGGACAGCGGGGACGCAGATTTCGTCCAAGTGATTCATACGAACGCAGGATACTACGGAGAGAGTGGTCGAATGGGACACGTGGATTTCTGCGTGAACGGTGGCAAAATGCAGCCGTTTTGCGAGAACACCTCGAATTATCAGCTATGCAGCCACGTCTGGGTTGTGTGTTACATGGCCCAGAGCATCGACAACACTGGGCAGGAGTCGAGGGCAGAGCCATGTTCAAGAAGGTGTCCTTCTGGGCCAAGAATTGCTCTCAGGGCCGGCGAGTACGTGGCCATGGGCCAGCATACACCGGTCGGAACTAGGGGCTCTTTCTGCTTCACCAACAAACATCCACCGTATTGTCCTAAGTATAATAACGGACGTGGCGACGGGAGATGCTGCGTACCCGAGGGTAAATCTGTCACGTTTTAGTAACAGAATCGCGAAAGTTGTAGGAAAAGTGGAACATACAAGACTGTATATAAAACACGATGTAAGTAATATAGAAACGAGGAATTAATTTAAAAGCATTGATGATCAACATCTTGTTTATATAGAAACTTGATCCTGGATTATATCATACCAAGACTTACAGTTGATTACGCTATTAATGACATGATTATATGAGAGTTTGATTAACGAACAATCTAGTGTTAATAAAGTTAAACGAAAATCTTATATAAAATAATTCAACAAATTTTATTGGAAGGAGAAATTGCATTGGAAAGATTTTACCCATTTAGTTAAAAAAACAACCTTGCACATGATGAACACTATGTAGAAAATGACTGAGTCACTTCCAAATATGAAGCATAAATATGTCGTGTGCTTTGAATTCATTGATATCAGAGGATGGTTGTAAACTGTATCTAGATTGAACATATTCTTCGTTGCTTAATCGATGAAATATACAGGTGCTCGAGGACAAATCGATCTTTGTACGGTATTGCAACGCGTGTAGTCCGATTCTGGAATGTGATTACGTATTCAAACGTGATACGCACCGTCCGGAAAAATGTTACACTCGTAACCTATCAATCCCGTTAACCGTTCCACTGAACCTTTATAAATGTATTCACGACAATGTCCAACAGGTAACTGTCTTTTTTCGATCGTGGAGCGCCGTTATGCAATCGACTGTTCCGATGATTTGCACGTTCGAACAAAGTGATGAGCGATTCTGCAACAAAAAGATACGTTTGTTACGCACAGTACAATTGTAAAAGAAAAGATGGTAGTTTTTTAAAGGCGTTTGAAAAAAGTTTTATCGAAGGAATTAAAGTGCAAAAAATAAGGAAAATTCATAATGCGAGCCTATATCACTAATTGTAAGAATTATTCGTATATCATTTGGACTATTCTGATCGTTTTAGTATTATTAAAGGTACTAACTATCTTCATCTTATTACTACATATTCAAATTATCATTTCAGCAAATCTGATCATTTTCGTTTAAATTTTTGTATTAGTTAATTTATTAGAAAAAAATCTTATCTTCTTTAGGATTCTATCCTAAGAAGTAGAAGAAATATTTGTCCAACAAGTGAAATAGGAAACGAAAATGATCTTTAAATCAACTGTACTTGAGAAGAAAAAACTAGCATAACAATGTAATAAAGAGACAAATATCTACTCACACTGTATAATATGTAATATAAAACATGTAAGAACTAAATAAAATACAAAACTGAGCAACATTTCAAACTCTATTCTTGTAAAAAGAAAAACAAAACATATCTACTTCAAACTACTATAAGAAACTCATTTCGCTAAGAAACTCAAGAAATCGTCCGTTTTTGTTATTAACAATAAACTTCCGACCAACTTCTGGCC
>NIPQ01106028.1:0-16596 GCA_002806875.1 Lepidotrigona ventralis hoosana | reverse complement strand
GGGGAATAAATGGGCAAACGTGAGTGCAAAGTAATCGTTGATCTTGTTGCCGCGGCCGAGGGAGAGCGCGAGAGAGTGTAAATTCAATCGGAATTATGCGAAACGAATCGCTGAACGTTATAAGTAATCTTTGTGTGGATAGCACGGAAGTGATAGTTTGATTATTGATATATATAGCGGTTTTCTTTTTGACACGTGTCTAAGTTGTTGTTGGTGTTGAGTGTATCCCATTTTTAAAGAAATACTACGCTAAATACGATAGTACGTTATAAATTAATTAATATGGTAGTTAATTGATATCTCTTTTCATTTTTACACGAAATTAGTCTAGAAAATCTGATACAAACGCTTTTTTTTTTATAATTGAAACACAGTTCTGTCATTAGTAAAGATTTATACGAAAGAGACGAAAGAGAATGAAAATGAAGGATGTTTAACGGCTGATATATCCAAACGTTCCAGATCTCAATTCGAATGTAAAATTGGCCAATACCCTGATACTTTTTCACACGTGTAATAGCAGAAATGTCACTAGTTCGTTTATACAGAGTTGCACTTTTTTGAACATTTTAATTCCACTTTAGTTAGATCGAATTGCATAAATTGTAATCGAATGGCATTCGCGTGATAAAAATGAAAATGTTCAATTACGCTTCGAAACTCGACGTGATAAATTATTATCGCGGCTTACGCGGATTTAGATCGGGTTACTTTCTATTATATACCGTGAACAACGACGGCCAATTGTTGGCTGTTGCTATCGTACCGCACGAAGTTAGTTTTAATTTCTTGATTCGCGCGTAATTTATGAACATCCTGCCACATTGGAAATTTATGCAATCGCGTAACGCGATACAATGAGATTCGCCAAGTGACACACATGAAAGAAGATAATGAATGTGCGCGATTCTCGTTATTTCGTTTCACGATTTAGTTGTTGTCTCGTTTCCAGCTGAAAATGAGAATCCAGGTCAGAATCGAATTTTAATAATCAATTTCGTGCGGAAACTTGATTCGAGTTTGATTTTCTTTCTGTCTGACGTCCTGTACTGCGTCACAGAGTATTTTATTGAAATACTGGTTTTATGGTTTGAGAGAAATTGATCTCGATAAATTTGGAAATTTTTCCACAGTCTTTATCATTTCTTTTTGCTTTTGTTGCAATTTACTTTTATTCTTCTCGATTTGCCTATTTCACTGAAGATTACAAGTAGATGGACCATTGATTTCTGTTTATTAAAGAGCCTTAAAATAACCTCGGTTGTTCATCACATAAAAATTCCACTTCTTAGATGCTGCAGACGTTCATTACGAATGCGATATCATCATTTAGAAAAGTTACATCTACTTACGTTATTACATCAAACGGTGAATAGGATAACGGCAGCATATTTCGGTCTGAAACGGTACAATGCCTATTTTAAGATAGCTTTATCTTTATTACGTAATTCATTCATCATAATATTGATTGCATCGTCAGAAATTTCTACAACTCCGAAATTAAGAATTGCAAGCTCGAAATAACACAAATAACATAAATCTTAAGGCCAAACTAATTTCACCTACGTCAACTTCAATAACAACACACTTTCCTTAATTATTAACACACACACACAAAAAAAAGTAAAATAAAATAAACGAAACTGTGAATACTCCGAGAATTCTTCGTTTTACACATAGACATAGTTATAAATTCCACGCTAGTAATAAAACTCGACTGACGTTAACCAATGAAATTTAAACACGTGCCATAATGATTTTATTGCCTGGTTCTCCAGCATCGCCGCGAAGTTGTATTTAAAAATTACGATAGGCATACATTTCAGCGGGGCGAGTATTCGCGAGTCAGCGTGACAGGCGGAATGAATTGTTTCGAAGGCCGTTACGCGTCTCGTAATGAATGCCCATCGCAACGATTTTCATCGCAGCCAGGAATCCCCGCGAAAAAGGACGAGAAGAATCGTCCTCCAGCGAATTCCCGTCTTCGTGCTAGAGTTTACGATTAATTGCTATCTACACGCAATAAATCGCTCGGCCGGGAGGCGAGTACAATGATAATGTAAAAGCCTGGCGGCGCTCTATCTTCTCAGAAACGTCCGTCATTGTATCGTCCGGGAAAGTTGAGAACTTACTCTTAAAATTATTGCCACACTTACGCCTGGCCGAGCCAGACGCACGCNTTTTTTTTTTTTTTTTTTTTTTTTTTTTTTTTTTTCTCCCCGAGATATCGTGCTGCTATCTCTCGCGTTGAAGTTTTGTAGAAATTTATGCACATATCGGTACACGCGTGTGTTTTTTGATTCTTCTGTTTCGATAACGTTATGAAATATTCCTGGATAAACGACGGTGTTTCGAAAATAACAATTGGACCGTCGATTTTTGTGAAAATTTTCATATTTGGCATTTGCCGCGATTAAATTGCAGAGTAATTCTTGAATGAGAGAATTATAACGATGAGATAAATATCGTTCGACACTTGGTCAACAATGGTGACCAAATGAAAAGACGATTGTAAACAAACTAAACAATTCATGATATTAATGGACAATTGCCAATGGTAAATTATTTATATTTAATACAATTTAATGCAGAATAATAATGAATTTTACATGTCGCCGAATTTTGCTCGTTGGAAAATACAATTAAATATATTGAGAACAAATATAAAGGAATAATTCGCAGTTTCGCTAGAAAATATTTACAAGAGTCGGTTCAATGTTGAATTAAAAAAAATATTTATAAAAATCAATATTGATTTCACACATATGTCAACAATTGTGCGACACTGTGGAAAGTATAGACACTGTACGATAAAGACTGTGTACAAGGAAGACAGTCTAGATTTGTGCAGGTCGCATTGAATTAGCAATCGAACTAGTTCCGCCTAACTTCAGAATCTTTCGACATATCTCAAGCTGCTCTCGATCATTCGACTGGTCCGAAATATCCATACTGGCAAAATGTTTAACATGCTCAATCTATTTAACCAATTTCAGCTAAACTTAACTTATCTAGTTAAGTTTAACCTAAACCCTTCTAACTAACCCGCGTCTAATCCCAGACCTAACCTGCTGAATCTGCCTACCTAGCTCTAGACCATACCATACCGAGCTTCAATCCCTAACGTATTCCACATATTCCGTCTAAACTTAGTTTAATGTTTCACTTTGTAATTTGTTTTCACTTTGTTAGAATTTATCTCTTATTCGCGTGTGTTAGCGCGCTGCAACTTCTCTATTGAAAATGTTACTTACTTAGATGGCTCGAGTACACGCGCCATCTTTAACAGCGTGCTATTCTATTGCGCTAACTTATGCTACCTAGTTTCCCCCAGATTATCTGTATATAGTGTCCGATACGCTGCACCGATGTACTCAACACTCTAGCCGTCGATTATTAATAATTCATATCGTTATGAAACTTCAAACTTTTATTGACGTGACACTGAAAGATGGAGCTCGGAATTGAAATAAAAAAAAAATATTTTGTATCATAACCGAATCCAATGTTTAAATTCACGTCTGAATTTTTGTGGTCTTCGAAGCCAGAAACTACATTTACTTTCTTACTCATATGACATTAAAGGGAAATAATACAGGTCTTGAAGCGCGTTTAAATATCGGCGATTTTTCGTAGAAAGTATTAAGCGATCACTTAATCTTTCACGCCAGTGTGAGCTTTCGTGGACGAAGCGAATTTTCAGAATATAAAATGAAAAAGTAACAAGTCTAGCGTAAACATCCGCAGTCTATGCAGCGTGTAAATGTTTTCCTGAGCATTCGCGCAAGGAGAAGAGGAACTTCTTGGTCGGCGGTAAAGTTGCAATGAACAGGATGACAAGGAGCGGCGAGATTACGCGGCGAGTTTCTAGAAAGCATCGCGCGTGTTTGTTTGTTTCTTTGTTATCACGGCGATTCGCGAAATTTTCTTGGTGGCGAGGGATTATTCGCCGCGCGGCGGAAAGTTTGAATTTAATTTTCCATCTGGAACAATGCCGGTGCACGGCATAATGGCGTTCGAGATTCGCGGTCGATTCGTCGGGCGTTGATTCGAGGCTTCGTATTCCTTTTTGCATCGTATTCACGATTAAAATGATATGCTTTGTCCTCGCGCTGTCGTCCATGACCGAAGTTTTCGAAAGAGAGAGAGAGAGACAGAAAATACCGCTGCGAAATCAGTGTTTACTGCAGCCTCAACCGTGCAGCATAAATTTTTATGGCGACCCATAAAAATATGAAAGGTCGATGCTCGAAGTAACCTCTGTTGTGCGGTAATAGAGATTACGTCGTTATTTCGTGACGCGAAAATTAGGATATCCTTTTTGAATGGAAGACTCTCGTAGAGTAAATTGATCTTTCAATACTTTCAGTCCTATATATATATTTTGTATTCTTTATTTGTATCTATATTTTACAAAATTAAAAGTGAATATCTTCTTGAATTAAAACTGTGAAATTATGTACAATTCCTAATTCGTTACATCATTCCTGTCGTTAGGATTCTTCTCATAATTTATTAATTAGTCATGTTAAATGTTTCTAAATAACATGTTTAATCTTAATAATAATAAGTTTGTCGGTGATTGATCTTAATAATAATTTGATGATAAAATTATTATAAAAACGTAAATTATTAAACAAAAACGTGAACGTTTATTTAACGTTGTAAAAATTTTTTAATACTACCGGAATGTTATCGGCAATCGATAATTAAAAGTTAAAAATCTTCGTAGAATATTGTTCATCTTATTCGTTCAATTTAATTTGATAATTGCACGGACGAGAAGCATTACAAGAAAACACAGCTAAATAATTATAACACGATCATTTGATAATGAGTGGATACTGTAAATTAAAGAATGACCACGATGCGGTGGAACTGCATCAGGAACGGTACAAAGTCCAGATTTAAGCATCGCAAATCGAGAGAGACGCGGCCAACGAACTGTGAAATTATAAATACCCTTAGGAATTACAATGTTGCCCGGTGCCGTTATTACGACGTACGCGATCTCCGCTTGTTATTAGTAAAACGTTCATTAGTATCGCTTCAAGCCATGCGAACGAGCACAGTTACTCCCTTTTCCGTACGAAAATCCCCAATCGACGTCGCAACAAGAATTTCTGTTTCTATGAAAACGAGAAATAATTTGAGAAATGAAATGAATTTATCCAAAGGATCGTCGAAGCGTGCAGAACTCTCTGTTCGTCAGTATGCAATTTTTATCACTTCATATCTTTGTTAATTAAATTATCGAGATTCTGATAATTAATCTAGAGAGATATTGATATTTCTGTTGTCATTAGCCAGGATGTTTAATTTCTGGATAGATTGTAAATTTTTGATGGATTTGTCAAAGAGAAACATAGATGACATTTTTTTTTTTTTAAATTGATTACAGACAGGTCGTCATTAATATAAAATGAAATAGTTATAGAATTACATTATGTAATGTTTCAAGTAAAAAATTATTTGAAATGTATAAATAAAAAGTAATATCAGTCAAATTGCGTCAGAAGTATTTGCTTGTGCTTATTTATATTCTTATTATTCAGTGTTTGATTTGAACTTATTTAATTAATACCGAGTTATTAATTCGCGAAAAAGGACAGTATTTCAATACGCAAACAACCAAGTAAATTAATTTCTTGCTGGGAAACAAAATAATACTGTTATTTATCCAAGACTCATTTCAACGGAGTGGTTCTTTAATTCAGAAGCTTTGCTTCTATTGTAAACTACGCTTCATGAAGGCGAAAAGAACGTTTCTTTTATTTACAACAGATAACTATGCTTTCAGTTTACTTTACTTCGATTTTTATTTTACTATTGAAGCATTCGATAAGTAAAAAAAAAAAGTGTTGCAATCTGACGTCAAGTAGATTGTAGACACTTATACATTTAAAGTAAATCAGGTCAAACACATGAACCGTGAAAGTATAATTTCCATTACTTGACCTTTGTTTCTAGAATAAAACCAGTATAAAGATTTTTAAGATGAAATAATTACGAATAAATTCTAAAATTGTTTGTGAAAATACATGCTTGAATTATAAATTCTACAACACGTAAATGAGTCCTCCTTACATTTTCCGAATTGCAATATGTGATGTAACATTTTCAGAAAATTAAACTTTCTGAAAACTGGCACGTTAGATTTTAATGCTCTCGTTAATACGTTTTATACCTGGCAGTACGAAATTGCTCCTGCGAATGATGAAAAATAGCTATCACGTGAAAATGAATCACTTTGAAAGTGGTGACTTCGATAAACACCGAACATCCGCAATTATTCTTCTGTATTATTTCAAAAATAGGATCGTAATATATTTCTCTGGTGATTCATCCATTCTGGCCCCGTATCTTTAAAATTTTTATGAAAATTTCTAGAATATGTATTACGTAACGTTTAATATTTCTTTAAATATTTCTAATTATCAAAGTGACACTGTTCTTATAAATCGTGAAAGTAACTTTTTCGAATGTAAAAGTAATACATACAAAAATTTCAAGCTGCTTTTACGTCAACGAGCATCAAATTTTTTGTTAACAAGAATTACTGAATCATCGTCTGAAATGAGTAGGAAATTTACCGTTTATGAATATAAAATGATGTGAAAGGAACGTTTAAATGAAGATAGGTATGATGGTGATATTATAAAATTGGTTGTTGAAAGATAGATCAGAATAACAGCGTCATATTTTCAACTTAAAAAAAAATCACTAAATCACTAGGTTAATTGCATTTGGACTCAACGTTACGACCAAAAAATTAAATAATGAGTTGCTTCAGGCATTACAATCTTCAATGTCTAAAAAAGTATCATAATCTCCACGCTGAAAATAATTACATGTTTTTGAAGTGAGAATTCTTGGTTTTTGTAGCTTGAATATTAGGATCAAGCGACGAAAATTCAAGAAATCCAATTATTTCGTCGTTCAAAGTTCAACAAAACGATGAAAAAGAAAAAACAGTAAGTTTTAAGGAATTGTTGCAAATCTGAGAAAACTTCATTCTCTTAGGGTCACGGTATTTCTGTGAAAAAAATATTTCAATGTTTTTAGAAAATTCTAGTAAATTTGTTAAAAAAAAAATCGAAGAAATAATCTCAGTTATTGTCGTTCATTTTTCAGGTTTCAGAGAAGCTCCAGACGATCGTGCAGTTCGCTAATTATTGATCAACGATGCGTTTGCTGCTAGCGATTGTAGGTCTAAGTTCCTGGACGTTGTGCGTTCTTGTCTGTCCTGCAAACGGTATGGGCATAAACATCCTGAATTCGGACTTCGTCTACTTTCCCGACCAAGCAGAATACCTGAAGCTTTCCACGAAATGTCCTGAGAACATGATCTTGTGGCCAGGAACTCGTCGGTGTTACAGAGAAGGCGAGCAAGGTCCCTGCAATATCGGTAGAGTTCTCATCCTTGATAAGAGACTCTTGAAACCTGATTGCAAAGACACGTTCGTACCACTGAACTAAACAGGCAGGGTTTTGCAGTTCACTGTTCTTACCGATTCGTCGAACTTCCGCCAAAGATGGCAGCAGGAATCCGGAAGTCATCCTCAAGATACTTGGAGGATTTGTAACTTTGTCTTTTTTACTATAAAATAATGATAAATTCTTCTACTGCAATTTTTTGGTTTCATCTCATTTTCATTTTTATTTATATCTCGTTGGCGCAAGGACAATCACTGTGTAGCGACGATTGATTCAGTTACGTTGTTTTGCGTTGTATAACACTTCAATGTAGAATTGTTTCATAAAAATCGATTACAAATTTGGCCATTTTAAAAATTGTAACGACAATTCGGTTGTCATATTAATTTATCTACATAATTTGCTTGTGATATTTGTTCATTCGTGTATTTAAATGTATGTTTAGTTAGTATTTTCTACTATTTTACATTACTATATATTATCTATATTGTCAATCTGACAAGCTTATATGACTGATACTAAGGCATAGAATGATTCAACTAATTTTTTTACCAAACCGGAAGTTAAAAAAAGAAGAAGTACCTTGCGTTGCACAATTAACAATTAAATGCTCAAACATGACACAGATGATATGAGCATCAGTATTATATCATGACGTACTTATTAGTCTCGGAAATAAATTTTGTACTATATATTTTAATCAGTAATCTGTGAAATAAACTGACAATAAAATTGAATCTAACTTAAGTTCTGTTTTGTACTGTAGCGGCAATAAATGNGCTCAAACATGACACAGATGATATGAGCATCAGTATTATATCATGACGTACTTATTAGTCTCGGAAATAAATTTTGTACTATATATTTTAATCAGTAATCTGTGAAATAAACTGACAATAAAATTGAATTTAACTTAAGTTCTGTAGCGGCAATAAATCATTGAAAATATATTTTGAATTAAATTCAACGACAATCACTTCTTTCCAAGTTAATAAAAAATATGCAAAATGACTAGAATGATTTAATTTAATATAAAAAGAAGACATGTTATTTTCCAATTCCAGCGAATGTTTTGTACTTGTACTCTTGGTAAAAAAAAAGAAAAAAATACAATTGCAAAATTCAACGAAATTAAATAGCCGGGTAAAATTGTAGACGCTTATTTCGTTCGTGCGAAAATATCAAATGATACAGAGATATATTGGATAACAAATGACAACAGCGTTTTTCCTCTCTTTTTCTAATGAATTTCCATTCAATACATCAAAATACATCAAACGCACGCCCGAGCTGAATGTACCAATGACGAATCGACAGAGATTTTAATGAGAGAAACTTCAATTTCGTACCTTTTTAAATCTTTTATTTAGTTTATTGTAAAACTTCATTCATTGTGAATTCATTTTTGGAAGGCTGTCACTTGTCGACCTCATTTGGAGCAGAGTCAATTAATTTCATACGAAAAATTAGAATTTCATTTGCCTGGGCTTCTCATTTAAAGTACAAACAGAACACACAATTAGTACAAATTAGAAGTACAAGTAGTAATATTTCAGAAGATATTAATATAACAAAACTGTATATACCGTACTGTGAAACGTGATACATAATATATGTTTAATAATTGAACTTATTACAATCTCAAAGAAATGATATTGTATTCAAAGAAATGATATATTATTTATAATTTTTGTGATATGTACTTGAATGAAGATATATATTTACGAGCACGTTTACTATTTTTAATCATTGGAGAGCTGACATTTGCCATTAACGTATCCACATCAGCAGCAAATGCGCTGATGCAAATGTGAAATATCGCTCATTTATTAGTATCCATCTTTTTCAATAAATTTACATTGAGATATTTTATGTTGTCAATTGTAGAATAAAATTCATTCTGAAATGTGCTAAAGTAAAATCAAATATGTCAGAATGTTATAAAGTAATTTATAAATATATTGCTTCAGTGCAACGTTTATGTTATCTAATACCATACTTAAATTACTCAAATTACATTTTATCTTAGATTCATATTGTTCTTAATATACATGCATTTTTCACACGTCTTTTCTTCACTGGGAAATAATAATTTTAATTTTACGCAAATAATACGTGTTAATTTTACGCAATAATACGCAAATAAACACGTGTACTATCTGCATGCTCGTACATTCTTTACAATTTCTTTCGTTCTTTCTCCCAATCTCCGCGGTGGGTACGTGCCGTGAATAGCAAGATCTCTGCGATTAACCCTATTTTAAGAATGATTGCTACCGGATAATAGGCTCGATAATCTCATCGGGCTTTCGATCTTGAGTGTGGCGCGCGTACAAACAAGATACAATCGAGTTTACCCTGCACGATCCCCTGGCGCACTTCTATTGAGAGACACCAATACCCACGGTGTGATATAGCCTGATCGAAATGTGCTTTCTTCCCTGGCGTGGTTAATTGCTTGCTCACGGCAAATGCGTATTTCTCTAGATATCCGTTGAGAAATTGGAGATAATAAATCAACGGTTCTGCTAATGCAAATGTGCACGTTATACACTGAAACTATTATAATAATTATATATATATATATATATATATATATATATATATATATATCACACTATATATATATATATATATATATATATATATATATATATATATGCATTAGTACTTTTAAAATAGAGTCGGTACTTTGTTTCACTGAACGACGATAAATAATTTGGAAATTGAAATTTCATGAATAAAAAGCTAGCTAGAGGAAAAGAAATTAAATTTCATTAATTGTACAAATTAATAGCAAGATAACAATAAGAATTATTCAGTTTCGTTGATTAGTGCTTTTAAAAGTAAGAAATAATTATATATATATATAATTAATGAACGAACGGAGAAATGAATTTGTTACTACTATTTATAAAACATTCTAGAAATTGTACCTCATCTGTCCAACAAAACATTTCTTTTCTAAAAATTCATTTTTCAGTGAGAAAAATTCAGAATCATTTTGCTACATATATTTTATATACCAATATCATGTATCATGGAATTCAGTAATCAATTACGGTAATCCTTTTCGCCTTTCAACTAATTTGTCATTCTCATTCTTTATGGAACGTGAACGTGACATAAGCAAGCTATCGGGAGCGAATGTGAGTGCGTTATGTTAAACCGTGACAGCTGCGCGGTCTGATCACGTAAGCGGTTAAGCTACTGCAGCGAAAGTCTTATTGTTAGAGAGGAATTTCGATACAAGTTCGTGTATTTTAAATCAATTTGTTTTCAAATCTGATCTGAATACATCGTGTGCCATTTTACATTGACTTATTTGAACATTTCCATTTAAATTTTTGAGAAATTTTCTAACAAGAATGAAACCCGTTAAAGCAACACGTGCATATTTCAACATTTTCGTATTTTCGTCGAGTTTTAAATATTAAGAGGTATATTCGCCTGCTACGAACAATGTGATTATTAATTCCAAAGTTAGAATTAAATCCTCTGTTATTTGAGCCAGTGCTACTCTCTTTCACTGAAATTTACGCGTTCATTGTTATTAAAATGAATTAAATGCTAACTGCTTTCCTTGCAATTGAAAAGTTCGTTTAATATTTCTTTGTTAAACAATTTTATTACACTCGGAAATCATTTCCTTTTTAGCTTCATGTTCTGCTCGAGTCTATTTGATCGAAATGAAAATTAATTAAATATTTAGTTTCTATGTTTCGTATAAATTGTACTATTTATTCTGTACCTTTCGTTTCGAAGCCGAAACATGAAAAAAATAAATGACGAACGCTATAAGATTGAGTTCTGAAACGAAAAAATTTTCTAAATACTAAAATGCTCGGATCATTGACAATTTTCCCTTTGGAATTTGTTTATCTTGTTTCCATCAATCTACGTCACGAAGATATGATTTCTATTTAACAGAAATTTAGCTAATTTCTATTTAACAGAACATCTATCGAATCCCGTTTAATAGAAATTAATTCCCGCTGAAAAACAGATCAAAAGCGCACACGTTGCTACATTTTCATTTTGCCGACTGGCAGCACGCGCGCGTGTGGATGGAAAAAAGTTTCTCACCTGCGAAGTAGATTCCACCGCGCGCGGACAATAAGAACGCGTGAAATTTCCTCTCGAGATTCGTATAATTCCCATTACATACCATGTACTTAAATCATGCGCTGCTGTACATCATTCAGTCGAGTGAATCCTCGAGATCCGACGAGGAGCTTACAATGGACCTTGGTTCAAAATGTAGCGCGCACCGCCCCGGTTTTTCTGCCGGGGCGAGATTTAAATCTTTGGATTAAAAGGAACGACAAGAAACACCGGCGGAGATATTCTACCTTCCTAGCTCTGGGAAACTGCGATTTCTATAGCCGCTTATCCATTCGACTTGCTGCACCCAGCGCGCGGTCTCTGATGGAATTTGTTTTCCAGTGGCAGCTAAATCGTGCACAGATTCGCCGACCGTGTTACACCCGAAACAAATGTAAGCCATTGGATTACGAAAAGCGGCGGTCAAGGCGAACCACCAGCCGCTATACTGCATCGTTCTCTGGGTCCTCCTTAACCCTTTCGCTACGATACGTTCGTGTATGTGTTACAGTATTGCAAGTATGCTAATACATAAATAAATTGCCAGGTAATAAATTAATTGTCAACTAGTGATTGGAACGCTCTATTTCGAATATTTTATACGTGTGTTTTTGAGAATTACGCCATCAGACTTAGACAGGTATAATAATTTGTTAACTTCAGCCCGAGTCTTTAGCTCGAGTTTTCGAAGCTTCGAGATTCAGCCTTAAAGGCTGAGCCTTTAAGACTAATGTTAGACCAAGACTTCGAGACTTGTACGAAACTTTAAGAGCTTAGCCCTTGAAGTTCTCGGGGATGATTCCGTGAATAATATACGTCGCTATCATCGACACATATGTGACGTGTGACAGCCTACGATGCCGTTTATGATAATCATCGTTTGTATACAATTTGACAAGTCTGAATCTCCGAGTTTCTGGGCTCGAAACTTCAGCTTTTTATAGCTTTTATAGCTGTCAGCTTGAGCCAAAGAGATTCAACACCGTAAAAGCTAGAGCGGCGACTCGAAATTTCCAAGACGCAGACTCGAAGCTTATTTAAATAACACTAATTACATGTAATTACACGTCAGAATCTGGCACTGGGGGGTCGATTACTAAGGTGTTAGACGTTGAGACGAATCTCCGCCTGAGTACGAGGATTTATGCGCAGGAGGAAAGAAGTCGGGCGTTTCAGAATGCGATCGTTTGTCACGCAGTGCTGTCGTCGAGCCGCTTTTTATGTCCGCACGTCGTCGACGACAACACGCGCGGCTCAACTCGTGGGGGACGGAGTTAACGATGGAAACTTAGCCACCGATTCTCCGCACGGAATCTCTGTATTCTATCTCAGATACCCTCCGTATTTCGCTGATACGATACACAGACTCAAAGATTTATAGGGTGTTTGGTAGCGGATCATCCGATCGACAGAAGAGAAACCAACTGGAAAATGGATTTAAATTATGGAATGTGAGTTCTTCTTTTCTTGCTGTTCAGAAACTAATACTTGATAAATATTTGTTATTGAATATTGATCAAATACTTTGATGGAATTTCCTTTACAAATTTTATATTAAAAACGTTTAGTGTCTTTGTTCGTGTTATTCATGCTTGTAACAAATTACAGTCATTATATTTCATAATTAAAATCAACTAATAAATACACACACACGCGCGCGCTATTATTCCTTTAATTGTATTATTAAAAATGTTGAATGTAAGATTTTTAACTTTATAAAATAGTTGAATCTTTCTTCCGAATTGTAATTCGTTCTCTTTTAAATAATATTCCTATCTTTCACAAATTATAATTTCTTAGTAATCACAGAGTACAGGTATAAAAAATATCAACGTAAAATTATTATGTTTATAGCGTCTATACAATACGTCTTTCAAAGGTTTCTCAGATTTCGCTCATAACTCGAATGAAATCCTACAAAGTAATATCGTTGGAACAATGTTTTACCACTTTACACATAATCTCTTGTTCCCGTATATATTTCATCAGGAATTTTTATACCATGCAATAATCGTAATTCCCAGAACGTGGGAAAAAGATTCGGGGAAAGATTCTACGCGTTTACGTATTTCTTGACTTTCGCAAATCGATTTCACACAACTCCGCGGAAATATTTTATCGCAAACATATTCGATTGGAATTTTTCTTCCTATGAAATCACTATTGGATTACTAATGTCAGTTGCCGCGAGATATCGCGTCACACAGTACACACACGCGTAAAAATATCGCGCGATTTCGCTCGTACCTTCTCCCTTTTTACCTCTTCCCATCCGTCCGTATCTCTCTATTTCCCCGGCAATCTGTGATGTACATGTTCGAATGCGACATATTATCTCGCATTTACCGAGGATATTGAGACACCATTTACGGGAAACGCCTTTCCATTCCTTGAATGCTTCGAGCGTTACCGTTTGGAAGAATGGCGCGTACGCGCGAGCGACTAACGTTATGAATAAAATTCCTTGTTTTGTATCATGGTCGCTAGCAGCGACTAAGTGTGAGTGTTTTAGAACGATTTGTTTATCTGTTGTATGATAGAAAAGCTGGTGACTTTTATCGAAAAGAAGATTTACACTGATCGTGTGAATATTAATTCGTGAGTTTTTGAAAATGAAACTATCAATTACCTATCCCTGGAAATTTATTTAAAAATTTTCTAATATTCTTTGCAACGAAGAAACTGGAGAAAAATGCATTAAAATTCGTCTTCTTTTCCAGCGAAACAGCGTATGGATTTTCCCTTCAATTTATTTAAAAAAAAAAAGAAAAAACAAAGTTTATTTCTCCATGCTGAAATTTCTAAAATTCTCTTGTACTGAAAGGATAACTCGAATAGAGAGAACGATGCGTCAAAATTTCTTCTACAACGAGAAAAAAAAAAACTCTGAAATCTACAAAGAACGAAGTCAACCGTTTCGTATTTCCGGAAGCTCGCATATCACGACTGCAACAGCGAGTTCTCGCGTTAAAAAAGAAAACCCACCTCGATGGTCTTTATTTCCACTTACCCGGCGAACAGAAAATATCCCGTATTCTACAAACACGTACCGGCCTGATTTGAAATTCACGCACGGCAGCCTGGTGCAGGCTGGTGAATCGTGTCGAGATCGTGGTAGACGGCAGCCCCCTTACATTTTCATCTGCTTTCAATCTGTATCGCCAGCCCGTCATACGTTTCTCAACATTATAAGCACCGGTGGCAGACGGTTCGGCAAGTTAACCGGGGCTGGCTAAGCGAGGACCGCCTACAAAACGGTTGTCCGTGTCAAGTACTTATGCGCTTCTTTTTTGCTAAATACATTTCAATATCCGACGAGGGAGCAGTCCTTTCGAACGCGACACTCTGCACCGCGAGAAGGACAGAGCGACAGAGTGAGCGAGAGAGATAGAGAGAGGGGGGGAGGAAAGAGATACGAGACGCGGCTGGATGAAGGAAAAGTGGGCGGAAAGGGGTAAAAAGGGCGACAGGAGCTGCAATATTCTTGGCTCGCATTGTACGTGTCCCATAAGTTGGCAGGCGAGCTCCCTCTCAGCGACAGCTTGACAGAACATACGCTCCTTCCTGCTCGAATCGTTTCGTCCTCCTTTCTTCCATCTAACCCCAACTTTCACCTCTTCCTTCTTCTTCTTCTTCTTCTTCTTCTTCTTCTTCTTTCTCCTCCTCTTCTTCCACCTCCTCGTCTTCTTCATTTCTCTCTTTCTCCTGCTCGCGCTACCTTTCGTCGAGGCGTGCTCGAAAATAAAAGTTTATAAGGTGTTGCCTGTGTGGGTGGGAACGAGTTCACGGGGGTATAGGTGCGCGAGAAGACGGGGAAGGAGGGGAGAAGAAACGTCGTCGACAGTGGGGAGGCGAAAACTCGGCTGGGTATTGGGGTGGCGAGGAACGATCGGCACGATGGGGAAACCGGTATACGGTTCAGCGGCGTGGAGAGAGGCGGATGGAAGAACGAGAAAAGTGGAGACCACGTGCAGAAATAACGTTCGTGTTTTTGATTTGAAGCACGTAACCGAACCACATTGAAATCAGATAGGGGCGCGAGAGACGACGCTAAACTGGCTCCGAGGCTACGGCAAGCTTACTACAGGAATACCTAAACCGGTCGAAGGTTTGAGCGGAAGAGAGGAGAGAAACGCGGGAGAGGGGTTAGAAACACGTTAGAAGGCGAGCAAGGAAGCTAGACACCGAACTCTTTGCCGGTGAAGGGACGCGAGAGAGCGACCTAGGGGGAGGGGGAGGGAGGGGGAGAGACGAAAGAGGGCGCGAGAACACGGAAGAAGACAGGCATGCCGTCCCGACGCGAGCAACGGGTGAAACGTGCCACTTTCCACGGATTTTCGAATAAATCGGCAGCGTGTAGACTACGCCGCTTTCGTTCCACTATAACGGACTCTCTCTCTCTCTCTCTCTCTCTGTCTCTGTCTNTCTTTCTCTCTCTGTCTCTGTCTCTTTCTCGTCTGCTCTCTTCACAGCTTTGACTTCGACTTGCCTCAAACTCCCATCGGATTCGTATTCCGTAATCCGGATGGGCCTGGGTACGCGGATGGCGGAAAACGTCGCGGAATAGAGTTTGCTGTCCCGCCGCAAAGAAGAATCGCAGGAACGCGCGTGAATCGCCCGAGCGTGAATCAAACCGTTCCGTGAGCCGCTCCCGCGTCAATTACGTTTTCGTCTTCGTTCATCGAGTTTTTTTCGGAGCACGTCCCGGCCGACGACTGGCATCTCCGCGCCGGTATCACCGTTTTACTTTCGCTTACTCGAATCGCGCGGAAGGATCCTTTCTTTTCTCTCTTTCCCTCCGCGACTCGAGAACTCATCCCCTCGTCCGAGAGGCGATTGTTTCCCCGAGTTGCGCGCATTTACGAGATGCTTTAAACATGGTAATAAAAATTGCTTCCGCGTTTCGCGACGTTCTTTCGGGAAGACTGTTGCTCCACGTGTTTGCCGATTTCGTTTCTCGTTTGCTGTGAAACAATTTCCTTCATCTTTTTATCAATTTCTTATTATCTCTTTGGTTGCATTCGATTAAGCTGGTGAACATAAACTAATGGAGAA
>NIPQ01106025.1:0-16675 GCA_002806875.1 Lepidotrigona ventralis hoosana | reverse complement strand
TATCGTGTGGTACGGCATGGAACTGTATACTACGATACAATACGGTATGGTACGAAAATGTATCGTATAGTACGGCATCGATCGTTAGGTTACCGTCTGTTACCTTAGGAGTGTTATGTTGGACCGATCCCAATGCCAGGATGCTGCGGCAACTCCAGCGACAGTTGTGTGTACGGATCGTGTCCGGGTACCGCACGATCTAGCAAGAAGCGGCGCTAACCCTCGCCGTATCGATCCAGTTCGACCTGCTAGCGAGATTGGAGGCGCAGATGTTCCAACGCACGCGGGAACTGTACGAATGTGACGACAGGATCAAGTGGAGGCTGCTCGTGATGGCGAGACAGCGGGCCCACCAAAGAGCTCTCCGAGACTGGAGAGTAGAACTACAGAAGAGCGGTCCGGCTGGAGAAGTTTCGCAAGAGGCATTCTGGCAAGTATAACAGACTGGATGGAACGCGGAGCCGGAAGAGCTATCTACAGGGTCACCCAGATTCTCACCGGGCATGGATGCTTCGGTGAGTATCTGATGAGTAGCGCAGCGGAGAGGCCCGCCGAATGCCACCACTGCTGCACGGGTCGAGACACCGCCCAGCATACGCTCGAGGAATGCGCAGCCTGGAATTCCAGGAGGAGCAGAGACCCGTGCTCAGGGCCAGCATCGGGAAGACCTGTCGCCAGTAGCTGTTGTCAAGGCGCTGTTGGCAGACTACAGGAAGCTTATGGCTGTCACCCACTACTGCGAAGAGGTGATGACCGTCAAGAAAAGTGCAGACAGAGCGCGGAAGCTATGCAACCCGATGCGAATTGGAAGACGGCGAGCGAGGACATGATCCGGTCCTCGCATCACGGGTACGATTCGCCCTATCTGAGAATGTCGCGGCGGTCTAACTACATCGAAAAAAGAGTAATCCGCCCAATGAATCCACCGCTATCACAAGAACAACGGAAGGAGGAGATGGGGGAGAGCTCCCAATCTCTCACTCCGACCATTGAAGAAGAGGAAACCGGGGTCGACGGGAAGACTGGTGAGAGCCCGTCTATCCCATTCACATCGCTCCGTGACAACGAATGGTACTGGGAATGGCCTCTGGTACCGCAAAAAGAAAGAAGAGATGGAAGCATAACAAGGAGGAGCATCCTCCAGCTCACTAGAAAAAATCGTACCAGACGATTGCTTGGGAATCACTGTTGCGAATAAAAGGTTCCTGGGCACTCCAAAGGCAAGTGAATGGCCATCGTGGAGGTTTTAGTCGGTAAAAATCCGAAACTACCTGGTTTCCCTCCCTCAGGGGAGTCAGATGTCTTTTTGAAGATTTTCTCCGCGTAAAAAGAATTGTATGGTGTGGTACGTGATGGTATCGTACGTAATGGTATCGTACGTAATGGTATCATACGTAATGGTATCATACGTAATGGTATCATACGTAATGGTATCGTACGGTACGGTGTTTTATGATATCGTATGGTAGTATAATGTAGTATAGTATTATATGTAGTATAATATTATATTTTATTGTATAGAGTAGAGTGTAATATTATATTTTATAGCGCGTAATATTGTATTGTAGTACAAGTGTTGTATATTTCGTATAGTATAGTATACAAATGTACAAATGTAGTATACTATGAAGTATTTATGAACTTTAACGTACTATGTATATATTGTTACGCGCAATAATATTAACGATCCCCGTTAAAAGTAATGAAATACAATATATCTATAGTTATCAGGTACAAAGTACGAAATATTATACTTGCAATTATAGATTTTAGCATGAACTGCTCATTTCATCTTATTACTGTGACTTATATTTGTAATTTTGTAATTCTGTGAACATTGGGTTTCGTCAAATTAGAGCCATATAAAAGAAAAACGAATGTGGCCTTTACGATTTTCGAGAATTATATTTTGTCCGCCTCTATACTGAATAATTTTTATGAAAATATGTTTCTACACATCTCCGAAAACTACGATGATTTCCGGTGCACAGTGTACCAGATTGATATTTTATTGTATACATAGTACCATGCAACATCGTTGCGGTAATGAAAGATGCTCGATAAGCATTCACTTGATAAACGATTTTTATTCGAATAAGCAGTTTTTTATTTATGTCAAGTGGCTGTGCGTGTATGCACAGCTTAGTACGCTTTTGTTCAAGCAACAGTATAAAATCAGTTTATTAAAAGCGAGTAAATGATAAACTTAAAATGTGCATCCTAGATTTTCTGAAAGCATAATCCAAACTTAATTTAATACTTTCCCGGCGAAATATTCGAAGAGAGAGTCGCGTATAAGAAAAACATCATATTCATACATGGTCTACATTCAATTGTACAATTTTTGTTATTGTATTATATGAATTCAATTTTTGTATTGATTATTATAACTCTAATCAAACACTCTTTCGTATGACTGACTTCAGACATTCGAACTATTTAAAAAGTACGTCTGTTTTTGCCAAAATTAATATTAATATTAATTTCTGTATGAGCAGAAACATGAGTGTAACAAAAATCAACGTATTATGATCGTTGTTTAAATTCTAGTGATCTACATCGAATATTTTGATACAGTTATTCTGCTGTAAACAAGTAATTCTATTTACCTGTACACATTGATATCATTGGAAAACCAAAGTATAGACACTGATAAATATGTGGAAGTATTAAAATTTCAATTACTTCCTTCTCAAAGCTTTCAAAACTTTCCATTCTCTTCGCACACATTGAAACCGATTTAAATACTATGTAGTCGCATTTTCTTGAATATCTGCCGAGATAGTTCACACAACTACATCTCTCAAATAAACGATTCGGAATGCGTCCTTCGAAATTTATGTTTTGTGCCATCGTCATTGGATCGAAACCCGTATGCAGGGACAAGTCGTTGGAAATTTAAAGTGCTTTAAAATACTCCGATCAAAGAGGAAAGCGTGGCTCGCCACATTTCCATAATATTTGGTAGCAATTTATGAAATATCTTTGACAAATTGTCTACATGATGGAACGATATAGAGGCAAAGCAAAGGTCTTTCCACCATTTCGTCCTCCTGCTATGATTATCGCAAAATTTTGAGTTCAAAGGGAGATATAGAATTTCTTGTATTCTTTCTTCCTTAAAAACATTTTTCCCTCTTCTTCTGAGGCTTTCGTTTAGCAAATACAGTGCCGGGAGAATGATTTTTTTCATCGCGAAGGATAACTACTACGACCTTTGTGCCTGGAGTTTGTCTTTCCTCGAAGATGCGTCTTTCTTACGAAAAATATTTGGCACGAAGAATCGATCCCTTAAAGTATACTTGTCACGTAGACAATTATTCGCGTTTGCTACTCTTTAGTTAAAATTTATTGCATAGAAATAATATATATTTGTAATTTTTGCACTTATTTGAACGTCTTGAGGCAACGAAATAAACGAAGAATATTTGCGCTCGCAATCGGCGCGACGTAAAAACAAAATAAATTTATCCATAATCATTTCTATTTTACAAATATTCGACATTTTATTTCTTTTTTTTGAATCAATGAAAATTCAAGTCCTTTTTTCCGCATTTTGAATTCATCTTTATAGAATGTTTCTCAAAAAAATGTCGACAAGCCAGGCTCTGTGCGAACCATAAATACCGACAGAGTTAAGAACTTTTCAAAGATACGTCAAAAGAAGTGCATCGATTTGTTGAAATTCAACTTAAACTTACAACTGCATTTATTGTATTTTTGTCGACTATACTCGTCATCGAATAGAAATAATTAAGCATAGATGAGTTTACAATCTAAAAATAAAAGAAAACGCGTAAAGGGGTTAAATAACGAACAACTGTGCGAAATTCTACTTGCTCAATCGTGTTTTTAACGATCTAGGCCGAATAAAATACTGCAAAATAAGTTAGTAACCTAACGAGAACACGTGTTCACGTAAATACGACAGTACAATAACCACGACCGCCTTCTTAAACGAGCGATTATAAGAACAAGCGAGCAGAAACGTGCAACAAAGGACTGCTTTGAATCGGTCGCCTTCGAGTGTGGCGCGACTTGTTGAATTCAGACATTGAATTCAGAAACGAAATAGCTATTCGAGGCTTCTTGACTTCAAAGTCGGACACCTTGTGTTTAACATTACGGCATCCCATTAATTTGTTCAGCTTTTTACGTAAAATTTTGAGATGTAGTAATACGAGAATGTGAAAGTGATAGATCAAGCCCGCGAATCTTTTCACGACTACTTCCCATTATTTTAGTAATGCCGTCTTTGTAGAATATTTTATAAACTCTCTTTCAAGAAGAGAGTTTTGTATTAAAGTATTTCCCGAGGCTGGTCTCTTTTTAAATTGTAGTGATCGTTTGCCAACCAAGATACTTCGTTGCAACCATCGAAACTCAGGTGGCAATACTTGGAGAACAAATGGCGGATGCGATGAAAAATCCCTGAATCTGTAGCGACTCTCGCGCGTTCGCCTTTGTTCGCGTATATTTCGAATCGTGTATCGTCGTCCATCTCAGACGGGCGAGCTTACGATGTGGACGAGCCAACATCACAAAGCTCCTGAGCCGAGACGGCAAGTTTGGTTTCAATTGCATTACCGTTATAATGCATGCAATGCACAATCTACCGAGGAGATAAGATATTTCTCGCTGCTCCTAGCAAAGCTCCCAGCCACCCGCTTATAGCCCACGAGAATTTAGTGGACCAAGTGATATTACCAACTCGACGAATAGTAGAGCCCGTGCGGCAGCAATCTCCCACAAATACCGGATGAACGGAGTTGGCAATGCACTGCAGGTGGGAATACTTTTGGGGAGGGAGACCGGTGGAGGGAGACCAGAAGCCGCATATTTACGAAGACACGTCGGGAATAAATGAAGTTTTGAGTGAAATAAAATGAAATCTTGGTACATCTCGGTTGTCTCTCTTCAAAACTGATCGTGTCTGACAACGCCGATGGTATAACTACACGCTTTTTGGGTGTCGACGGCAAAATGATTTACAAGCGTTTAGTCTTTAGAAGGAACGAAATTAATCATAACATATGTTAAAAAGATATTAATCGTATAGAACTAAAAGAGAGATTACATATAGTTTAATTACATAGAAATTCCCGATGGTCTCTACATCGTCGGTCGAATTGTGAATTCACTGTGAATTCTCGTAGAGTTTCACAATTATCGTGAACACAGCTTGAAAAATGGGACTCAAAATTAATTAAATATTGTAACAGAAACATTAATTTCGGTTAATATATTTTTATATGTTTTGTGGATCTCGCACTAAATCTGATACAAAGTCCCAGGCTAGTTAGAAAGATCCTTGTGTTTCTAGTTGTAATCGTTCTACGAATCTTGTGTATATTTTCATATATTTACGAACCAGTTTTTAATCAGTTCAAAAAATTAGGACCCAAAATTAATACTAATTTATAACAGATATTTTGCTTCCGATATTTCTTTATTTTTACATATTTGGTGCATTCTGTTCAATTGCAAATTATATCCGAATCTGATTATAATTGAATAATTTATATTCGATATCTATACATTTATACGATTACTGTTCGTTTCAGGATTTCCAAATTTCATATGAAAATTTGTTATCATGTCCAATTTGTTATCAGAAAATAAACATTACATGAACAAATGTCAAAAATATTAAAATAATTCAGTGAATTGCGAGACGAATAATTCAACTTCATATAAACTAAATTTTTTACTGAAAAAAGTAATTTCAGATTATTCGTCCTAAAAATTTCTTCTTGTTTTTCATTTTTATTCTCATTAAAATAATATTTCACAAACGAGTAGTAAAAATAGTAAAATAATTTTGCAATTTACGAGACGAGATATTTATTCAACTTCATTGAGCCTTTATACTGAATCAAATAATTTCATACCATACGGCCTGAAAATTACTTCTTTTTTTTACTACGTTTTTCATTTTTATTACCATAAGACATACGTTCCACTAAAAAAATAGTAAAGATATTTAAATTATTTAAGAACAATTGACAAGAGGTGTTATTCATTCAATTTCATTGAAACTGAACTTTCTACCGATTCAAATAATTTTAAATCGCTGCGTTATGGTACTTCATTTTTATTTCTCGTCTTCATTATTACGAAATATACCATTAGTTAGACACAGGAATAATTCAACCAATATACATAATACATAATGACGCGAAAAAACGAAGGTTCTGAATACGAAAAGCCAGCTGCTTCTCACATTCATACATACATGAATATCAATGATCAATTTTTATTTCTACTAAATGCAGTCGCAACACGCGGATGTGATTCCGCAATAAAAAACAGACATTAAACAGAGCACGAATATACATATTTTTAAAAACGATCCTTAACACTTAAACCGAATTCAACGGCGTTCGTGAATTTATATAAAATTCAATCAGTTCGTAAAAATGCCGCTCTTTCATGGCTCTCGCTTTATGAAATCCAGGAGGGAGGATATAGTGTCCATTCGTGCTTCGTAATTTCTCGTGTTTTTCGTAATTTTTTTTCGTAACGGTCTCTGACGTCGTTAAATATTTCAACCAATTATGACCCGGCGAATTCAAAAGATGACTTTTCCATTATTCCCTTCGTTGTTGCGCGTTCCTAGTGTTCTTCTTTGATAAAACGTCATGAGATTGAAATTATTTCATTTCTACGATCGCTAAGAAAAACGGTGCGCTTAATAAGCTCTCTCAAATTGTGTAAAATATTATTAAACGTACGGAAACCGATTTATTCCGTTTTTTGGGTTCGGTTTGATGTTCGGACTGGCAACACATATAACTGTTAAGCGAGGATAATAAATTTGTTCAGTACATGAGCGCATATTTTCACTCGTATATTTATAACAAGCTCATTTTTGTTTAACGCGGCGAGCAACAATGCGGCGTGCAACTCACGTGAAAATGTTTCGAAGTTTCAATTCGAAAATGAAAAATTGCACGAAGCAATTTAGTTTTGCAACATTTCTCGCGAACAATTGCAACAACAATTGCTAAATCCTTATTCCGCATTTGGAACGACGAGTATTAACAAAATGTCATTTTAAATTATACTTAGCTATTCCGGAGACAGTATTTTATGTTATTCATAAAATTAAGATGTTAATTTTCTCGAATAAAAAGATACATCTATAAAGGAGCATCAATTTATAATGTCCTTGTTCGTAATTTCGTGCATATAAAACAGTGTATCTTCAGAAATTCATATGATTATGTAAATGAAAACTTACTCTACTCTATCGTGTTTTAAATCTCTCCTATGTTTTCATTCCAAATTCCCTGATTAAAATTCCATGCTTCATTCTTCCATATTTCATTTCCAACGTCAAAGAACAGAATATAAGGAATACACAATGTAAAAAATATGCAATACAAAAAATGCACAATATAAAAAAATACAGGCTGTGCTATCATTTCAGCTTGAGGTATTGAACGTAATGAACTATTTATGAAAACAGATCTTATTTCATGTACCGTCTGTTTTCACAAAAATATCTCGAAAATCTAGCTTTGCTAATCACTTTTCATAGATCCACTAAAATTCCAATTTATTTACGAGTTTCACATAAATTATAGGCCATTGAAGATTAATGAACATTTAGTTAATCCAGACAGAATTACCTCAAGTTACTTTCACGGATTTAAATATAAGGGAAGCTGTTGTGCTTTGCTGTCAGCTCACGTAGATATGCACGTACAGATACAGATCTATGTCTATCAAAATCTCCTGTGGATGTTCCTCGAAAACGAAAAAAAGAATTAAGCATGTTCGAAGATAACGACGTACAAATATAGTGAAATTGTTTGCTTCAAACGCCAGGTAGAAGTAACTTTTCACGGAATATTAACGCGTAATTTAACGCGTTAAAGCTACGATAATCTAAAATTACACAACCAGCATCGATTAGTAGTTAAATGCAACACCGTGCAGTACCACGGGCATAATCTTCGCTGGATTCAGCGGTAGAAATTGGCGGAGACAATTCTCTATGGATAGCGATGCATGATCTTGAAATTCGCGTTCGCCAGTAAAGCGATATTGTAGTCGCATCGCTGCTTTCCCTGCATTTTCTTCGCTTCGCGGCAAAGTCTCTGTTTGCGAGCTCGTCGAAACTGGAAATATTAGAGCGGATGAGAAGACAAACCTGAAAGTGAAAAGCACCAGAACTACTCGCGGTGGGAGAGATGCGTAATACTGGATCGATCGGAAAAAATTTCTTAAAAGGAAGGTAAATGGTAAATTACGGTTATCGCGTTTTATATCAGAATTCACGAATTAAAAAACCAATGGAGTTTACACGTTGTCGGTAGATGTATGCTCTTGAAACAATGAAACGTAATCGACGGATGATGCAATTTTTTTGTCTCGTCGCTCGGAAAACATTTTCACTCAACGAAAATAAATTGTTCTACCGACTGTTATTTTTTTTGTTCAAGCTTGATTTACTGCTTTTGCTTCTAATGTATAGTAAATTGCTTCATCACTGGAGGTTCTGCGCTTCGTCGTCAATCGTGCGTTCATGTTAATCCATAGGAAAGATGTTTTTGCCAGAGGAGATTCGTGCAATTATTAGACTAATTTTCACGGAATGTAAAGAAACTCTTTGGAAAATTATTTCGAATATCGTAAAAAGCTGTAATTTGAATGATTCGCATATTTTTTAATACTCTAAAAAATAAATATCACGAGAAGCACTTTACTTCGAATATTTCAAATTTTAGTTTCGTATACATCAGTTTCTTATGAACGTGTTAATATCCGTGGTCTAGTAATTATAATGCACTACACCAACAGTTACTAATGCGAGTTCATTTATACACTTTGTTAGAATTCATGTACTTGCATTATACGTGAACTGATTGAAATCTCTGAAATTAGTCTGAGTAATAATGTACAATATACATTTCCATTTTCAACACTATAAAGGATGAATTAATGAAATGACGAATATATTGAATTGTAATAATTATTTGATCAGAACAGAATATTATAATCTGATTATATTGATTTTCAGAGGCAGAAACTTTACAATTTTAAGTTAAACTATTCCTTCTTTGACATTAATCAAGTAATAAAATTTACAGATTCATAAAAAGTGTGTAATAGCATATTACGTCCTAGTTATATTGGTTTTTGAAGACCAATATACAATTTCAAGTTAAAATAATTTTTCTTATGTGTAAAATTATATTTAAAAAATTATCAGATATGCAATTATAATGAAATATTATATTTCAACTAGTTTTTAAAGATATAAATTAATCCTCCTTAGTCATGAGGTAACATCAAAATTTAAGAAATCACAAAAATAATTTATAATTACATATTACGACTCACTTAATTGGTTTCTATTGACCAATATGTGACATATAACTTCATATTAAATCAATATTCGTTAAAAATTCAAAAATATTCGTTAAAATTAATAAACATTCGTTAAAATTCGGAAACCATACTTATCATACATATTTCTCATAATTTCCATGCATTATTTTCTTTTCAGTACCTAGTACTGTACAGATAATGTTACAAACAATAAAGTAATTGGTTCACTGTTAGGTAACATGTTACATTATATTGAACAACTATACACAACGTTTAAATGTAAACGCATTCCTAATCGTGAATAAATGTCAAAAATATTTTCTTAATCTCTAAAACAACTTTTTAAACGATATTAAAATCAAAAAATCCCCAAAAATATACAATAAAATTGCGATCTGATTTAATTAGTTTTTGAAGACCTTTGCAGAATTTTAAAGCAACAGCGTTGAAACAAAGAGATCAAAAATATTCTTATCATTATCTTCATTTCAATCTGCTTTGACTAGAATGTTACTCCTATTTGGGTGTAAAATATTATTGGTTGTAGCAGAAACCACGGAAGAAAGCAGATGAAATAAAAAAATGAGATCAATGTTAATTGATCAGTGTTTTCATTTGAAATATTCACAGGTTAATTTGATTATTTAACTAAGATGAGAAAATTATAAACAAAAAACCTACTTTTTGACGGAGAGGGATTTAGGGAATTTGAAAACAGGGGATGCTCACAAAGGAAAAGCCTACTCATAGGAAAGAACCGCTGGAGGATAACACATTCCAGTATACTGGATAAATACATAAAGAGATACACGTTTCCAGATAAATACATTCCTACTCAATAAAAAGTCTGGCTTACCTGAATCATTTCAAACGCCGAAACTGTGATTAAATAATCGTTACGTCGAGATGCATTAGCAAGAAAGAGAATCCCTCTACACCACTTTGCGCAAAATTAGCTAAAAATTACATTATAACATTCCAGTCAGCTCGGCCGTTCTTGGTACGTATTCCGAGCTAACCTGAATCATGCGCCCTGAAAAAAAGATGGAGAATAAGTAATTTAATTGAAAATGAATTAATTTATTAATTAATTCATTTATTAAGAATCAATTAATCAATTGATTAAGAATCAATTAATTCATTGATTAAGAATTAAATGATTTAACTCTTCTATAAAATAATTATTAATATAATTTCGTTATTTCACAAATAGATTGTTTCTCATCATGTAACTTTAAAAAGTAGTTTAAAAAATAAGAAGCTAACGTTTAAATTCTCGAAATTTGAATCCAAAGTATTATTACAATGCATAGGGGTATAATTAAAAAAATATATTATGCAATTTTACAAAATTTTTTAATCAAACCAAACCCCCACTCCTTGCACAATGCAACTTACTGATTATCTATATTTTACATAACGATATTTCAGTTTTACAAAATCTTACGCCCATTAAAGCAAAAATTAATGAAATCTCGTCAATATAATATGCTGCATCGAATAAAAGCTTTTTATTTTCAAACTATGTTTCTCTTAGTGAGATTCCCTCAAGGGATGTTACAGTGAGTTTACAAACCTGCCACAATGCCGATGATGCTTTTAATGCAATGCAGATGATATGATGCGGACGCCTCTCTGTGCATATTAAAAAGAAAAGTTGCGCATGCACGCTACGTATACAATATGATTATTTGCTAGCACGCGCAAGTATATAAAAATACTGAGCTTGGCAGCAGTAGGCCAGCATGTGTACAAGTCAGTATAAAAAAAAATAAAGGTTCAGGTTGGTTAACCTCAAGGACCCATAATTAAACACACACGCGCGCGCACACACACACACACACACATATATCTTCGGCTGCGTCGTGGCGCAAATAGCCTTGGCGACGCAACAGAAGTCGAGAATAAAAAGAAGAAAAAAGAAAAAGATTAATCGCGTTGAAAAAAAATTTAGACGTAAGTAGAAAGTAGATATAAGTAAAATTAGAGCAGATTAAACGTAAGTAAAAAGGAGTAAAAAGTAGCGTCGGCGAGGAGTGGAGCATTCGCATCAAGGAAGAAAAATATTGCATTTTGTGTCTAATATGTCATCAAGTGCTAATGGGAAAGTAGTGTACATTAACAATTACATTAACAGTTAGAGGGGTCAGTATTAGGACTATATGTCCGAATCAGGGAAACTTATTAGAAGAACACATGCTCCAGTCCCCGCTGATGCTCATACACGTGCGTCGACTCTGGATATGGTTAAGGGCTCGAGGGTTGCTGAGCTCTCAAGAACGTTGCCACGCTCTCGATCTTCTGCCAGGGGGGAGCAATGACGCCTTGACCACCTAAAGGTTGTCGATCAGGTTCCCGACGTCGCGGTATGGTGTCTGATCGATGCGGAACCCGTGAACACCCAGGTAAAAGTAGGTGTCCTCTTGCTCAAGTACGGGAAGGTGTTCGCGTGCAAGTTGATAGGCCATTGGGATCGGCTCTCTCTTGGCCCCGATGTGCAGTGTCACGTACTTACTGGGATTGAAAGAGAGTCACAAGAACCTTGCAACAAATTCAAACGTCGAGAGAAGTTGCCCCATGCCGCGGGCGTTCATGGCGGCAAAAGCAATAGCGTACGCCAGAGCCGTCGCTATCTCGCCAAACAACACAAACACCCACCTACAGACATCACGGCCTCTCAGTGAGTCGATTACCAAATCGAAGAGTATCGGGCTCAAGGGGCTGACCTGTCGCCCTCCCCCCGGCAGCATGGGGATCGGATATGTGTACCCGTCGCTAATAGACACGCTTACTGTAGAAACCCCAGCGGGATCGCCGGCGGAATTCGCTCCAGGTACTGTACTGACCCCGCGATATATTCTTCGTTGTTGCTGCTTTTTCTGCGGGCCACCCGTTGTCCCTTAGATACCGCTGTCTTCTCTGTCAGGAAATGCACAATACTCTCACCATGCCCAATACTCTCCTCTCTTCTCTCGCTGCGTCGCTAGTGACAGATGTTCTGCAGGAGCACACTCGGACAGTCGCAGGAAGCGCAGATTTCAGCCGGACATTCGAAAAAATGCTACACACACCCGCGCTGGATCGCAACCATGGGTTACCTCCGGCTTTTCCGGGGGTCGGGTATGCTGCTGCCGTTGCAACTGTTGTTGCTGCTACTGCGGCTGTCGCTGTCGCCGCTGTTGCTGCTGTTGTTGTCGTTGTTGCTGTCGCTGGTGCCACTGCTGTGACTGGTGTTCTTCTCTCCGACTTCGATTATGGCTCCCTCTTCCGGGGCTGGAGCTGTGGGTCTCCTTCTCAAGGCGCAACACCCTGTTCCTCACCGACCCGCGCTGCATTCGGTTCTCATTCGCTGCGGTCGGTTCTCATCGCAGGTTTATCGTTTGTCCTCCTCGACGAACTAAAGGAGGGTCCCGTGTTGTCGTGATAAAGGTCACTTCCGAGCGCTCGGAGGTGTTGCTGCGGCTACAGGTGGCAACGATGCGCCTCCGGAGATGGTAACTAGTAGCAGCAAGGACATCGTCACCGGGACAAACCCGAAACTCGATGGAACAATGGCAGGAGAGGTGATCGGCCTATTATTGAGAGTGGCCGTCGTGAGAGCGACAACAAGGGTCGAGCACAGTGGTGTGTCGGTGACGGCCCCCAAGGCTTCTGCAAATGTTGTTGTAGGCGAGGCGAACCGACAGACGAAGGGCTCCAGGGACGCCAGAGTAGGGATGATCTTCGCTTTAATTGGTGTTGGCGACGTCCTCAGTGATTCCCCGGCCACCGGTGGATTTCACGCGCCCAGCGGCGGTGAATTCCAGTGCCCGGGCGATGCTCTTTCCTATGTAAATCCTATGCTCCATCCTATGTAAATAACCTTGGTACCATTGACTTTTTGCAACGAATAGATTCGATGTCGCGTTACAGACGCGATCGTCAGCTTCGTTTCTAAAGTCGAGTAAACTCAACGTGTTGGAGCGGAGAGAGTTGCGAATAAAATACGATTGCAAAAAACGTCAAGCGTGAGTTCCGCGTAAGCAGCCTGGACGCTAAAGGCCTAAGTCTTGCAATTCCAAACCTCCCCATTCTCGTCTTCCCGCCTCGCCTCTACGCTACCATATCCTCACTCTTAGACCGCTCGCCCTCCGATCGTATGGTTTTCTGACCAGTGTTCGCGTTTTTTATGTTTCTCCGGTTATTTATATACATGTGCACGCGTGTATGTGTGCGCGTGCGCACAACCGACCCTTTTACGCGGAGAGTTTTTCGGCAGTTTCCGACGAATCCGTCACAATTTTCAAATACTCGGAAGTGCGTCAGTCGTGGGAAATAATCATAATTATCTGTAAATGATTTCATTTGATCAAATAATAGGTAGGCATTTATATGGCATTGACATCTCAGAATTAAATTAATCGAATACCCTTTTTATTTTAATATTATTCAGTGTGTATTATTTAGTACCATTCACTGTTTTTGAACGAAACACGTATGATTTGATAGCATAGCAAATTAGGTTCTATTAGACAGCGCTACGCACAGAAGGGAACAATATGATCTCGGACGATAGGACGTTCGATATGTTTACGACTATTACATTTCGCGAAATAAGTGTTGATCGCCATATGTAGTTGCTCGATGTTTCAAATAGTCGTAACAATAATTGCAGCTCCTTGTAAGCACGAATGAAAAATTGCGTTAAATCATTTAGATCTAAAGATATAGGTATATTTATGTACATGGGAATATGGAAACTGTTGTGAAGGTAAGTATTCGCTGTCTACTTAGAGCAATTAGGTTAGCTCGAAGTAAAATTTAATCACGTACTAGAACGTGACAACATTGTATAAATCGTACAGACATGACGATAACACATTAAGAATTCAGAATAAGATTAAAAATAATAAGGTTAGCTTATAGAAATAAATGTATAAACCTATAGAAAAAGAAAAATGCATCGAAGGTTCTTGATACCATGAAAGTTAAGTAAATGCGTGTTTCACAGCTACTACGAAATTACGGAAGATCCCTGATGTGTCATCGTAGTTGATATCTATAATTATATACATTTGTAAATATATATGTACATATTCCAGTGAAGCTCGTTCTTGCATTTAATCAAAGTCTGATTCTACCAATTGACATCGATATAAATAAGCGTATGAAAGGAATGACGTCAGTGTAATGTTATAACGTAGTTGAACTAATTCGTAGTAGTAAGTCGCTTCTCAGTATGATCTTTTGGCTAGTTGTAACACCAATAAAGAGGAAGTAGTATCGTCGAAATTCCACATGTTCTCTTGTTATTTTCAAAAGCGAATCAATCTTTCGATACCTGCAATATTGTAATCGTACAGACTTGCTAGAGAGACTCTTATCCTTATTTGAAATAATTGGTAGACAATCAGGGATTTTAGGAATTCCTAGTATATAACAGGATAATATATGCATATGTTGTAACGAAGGATTCAGTTCTATCGAATGCAAAGGAAATTCAAACATGGCTGCCTAACCTGTATTCTTACTTTAATATTTTAAATAAAACAGAATTCTGTGAAATTTAAGTAGTGAAAACAAACGTATGACATGAAATATTTTGATTCTTGCAAGTTGGAGAATACATTGAAAAAATCATGATAAGGATGATATTTCTGTACAGGATAGTAAATAAGGTATATTAAATAAGGTATATTAAAGTAAATAAGGTAATTTAATTTTAGTTATTCTAATGTTCTAAAATAAAACAAATACTAAAATATTCTAATTTTTAATAGTTTAACATCTGATGAATTTAATCATAGGAAAAGATTAGTAAGCAGCATCTGATTGTTTTTTTCAGCAATATCTTATTGAAATAGCATCATATAAAATTTGGATGTCGAAAAGAGGCAAAATAATGAGAAACAATATTTTCATTCTTATAGTTCGAAACTCAGACAAAGATAGTGTTGATAGATTAATAAGCGTTGAAAAAGTTGTCTTATCCAGGTTTGCAAGGCCCAAGTAACAATTCAATGTACTAGCAAGGCGTAACAATTATCTGTGTGACGTCATGCAGCTTTCTGGAGGCGGAGCCAGCTTCTCCTGATTGGGGAAGCAGGTAGGGGCGGTTTCACTCTCCTGCACCGTTGATCACTTGTCCCATCCACAGAATTTTGTTCCTTTGTACCATCTCCACCTTCAACCTCCTCCTTTTCGTATCCATGGCCTTCTTTTTTTCTTTTTTAAACTTTGTTCGGTGACATCCCACTATTCTGTACTTCACCGGGTATTAAGGAAGCTACTATTTTCAATAGCCACTGCAAGCTGCAATCAAACTGAAATTTTATAGAACTATCTTTGGTCTTTCTATTAAACTTAAATTCAGAAATTCAATTCCTCAGCTTTAGATAAAAGTACATATCAAATTAGATATCTGTAATATTTTAATTAATGACCAATGAAGTATCTAAGCTTCTTCCATGTTATGTTAATATTCATCTTCCATGATATCTGCTCATCCGATCAAACTACGGTGCAAGAACACCAAACTTCCAGAAAATTATCAAACAAGCTGTAAACAAGTAGCTGTTGCTTGGAGTAGTCTCCGTAATCAATCGATGAAATCAAACAATCAAGCCCGAAGCATCGATATTTGTTGCGTAAATTTGTAAAAGTTGGTAAGTATTTTCTCAGAACAGACTAGGCGAAAAGATGGTATAAGGCGCCTTAAGGATCTCTGACGGCGTGTTCCGCAACGCTATTGTTTATTGCACTGTGGTCTGCTAAAGTGTTATCGAGAAAACAATATGCGGTTTCACTCGTTCGTGCAAGGCTCGCAAGAATATAATTAAGCTCTCGGAAGTGGTGCGGTGCTTCGACCCGTTGCCGATTTTACCTGCGTCTCCTTATCACTCTGTCTCTAAAAGCGAGAAGCCTATTCGTGGCATATACACAACTCGCCAATAAGTTTTGTCATCTCACACCAATCTACCGCAAAAATCGGATCTACGTGTCCTGTCGTGAAATCGCAATTACTTACGCGAAAGCCGCCGGTCAGATCTATCGCAATTGTCACGTTATGGTTCTTCAACTACGATGTATATAATTCTGATTACTTTGCTTCAAGAGCCATAAGAAGAATGAACGAGATAACAAATTAACAAACGGAGGGAAAAATAGATACATTTTTCTTATGTTTTTTATCTGGATGGCAACATCACTTGCGAACGAATTACATTCAGTGCCACCGGAATGGCATTGTAAAGCACGCTTATCGATAGCTCGATTCTCAGAAAAATGTATCTCGTTGTAGAATGCATTTGTCCCTGATAGGTTCGGTAGTCGATGATTTTTTAATGTGAACGTTCAA
>NIPQ01106009.1:0-16598 GCA_002806875.1 Lepidotrigona ventralis hoosana | reverse complement strand
TGAGAGTTTCTAAGAACTCGTTGAGCACTGACCTGCTATAGTTTGGTCAACCTCGAAGAAAGTATTTACAAATTGCTAAATTACCGACTGTCAAGATTTTTCGGGAACTCGGATTCACGATAGACGACGAGATAGCATAAGAAGTCTATCTCCCAAAAATCGCCTTAATTATGTCAGAAGTCTTTTTCAACAGAGCAATTGAAGAAAATGCTTTGACAGAAAACAGAGATCAGTCGAGAATGAAATCAAAAGCCGTCGCCTTAATTATGTCAGAAGTCTTTTTCAACAGAGCAATTGAAGAAAATGCTTTGACAGAAAACAGAGATCAGTCGAGAATGAAATCAAAAGCCGTACTTACAGCTAGAATGATCTGCAAAAAGAAGAAACGGGCTTGTCATAAGAATCAGCATGAAACGTATGAAAAGCGGCATAACTTCATTGAGAATTTGCAAAGTGTTTGGTGAAAGGATGGAAAGTTCTCGGCCGAGTCGCGTGTCCAATAATCCGATAGTAACGGGCTTGTCATAAGAATCAGCATGAAACGTATGAAAAGCGGCATAACTTCATTGAGAATTTGCAAAGTGTTTGGTGAAAGGATGGAAAGTTCTCGGCCGAGTCGCGTGTCCAATAATCCGATAGAAAAATATCTTTCTTAAGGGCGCAGCGAGTGAAAGAGGAAGGGCATCGACGAGGTTCCAACGCTTTCCGTGAAATGGCCACTTTACCTCGGTTCCTGAAGGGGCCGCATTGCGCGCAAAATTATGTCGGCTGGTCTTCGTCTTTATTCGTGAGACGTAGAACATCGATCTTGTGAGAAAGCTCGATTGCAACGTCGATATTGAGTCACGGTGTTGGAACAATGCTGCGAACTTTACCACGAATTCACTGTCGAAACTTTGATGCAAATGATCGGATAAATACAAGTTTAACGTTAATGGAGTGTGAACGAAGATTGATACGATTAGTTNTTAATGGAGTGTGAACGAAGATTGATACGATTAGTTGATACACATCCAAAATTTATTCGTTTTATTCGGAGAAAAAACAAATCGCCTTTTTTGGTTTTACGGTAGAGAAGTTCACATTCAAGCTACATTTGATTTATCGATCTTGATAATTTTTATGATACTTACTAGCTATATTAATATTACTGATAGTAACTAACAGATACAAGTTCTTTTAAAAGTAATTAACAAGTATACAAAATTTCGAAACAAATCGACTGCTGCATATTATTACGACAATTAGTAATTAATGATTTCAAAGAAAAGATTTTATCCGAAAAATCTGATAATATAAAACTGGCGTCGCATATTGGATTCTAAAATGAATGATGTGATTTATTATATATTCCACTAGCGGTCTTCCATTATAATTTATTAATTTAATACAAAATTATATTAAATTCAATCTCTTGGCTAGAGTACAAAATGAGTTAATAGGAAGAAGGACTTAACATCTGCCGCGTATCTCTCGACATCTTCAAGACTTTGTTACGAGGAAAAAGTTTCAGACGAATCATGGAGGGACAGCCAAAGTGTCAAGAGAATTTTCCATCGTGTCGGAATTGCATAGAGGAAGCTTCCGAATAATGATTTTCGCAGCAGCGACATATCATAAAAATTAATTACATCATATTAATTACACGTTTAACCTTTCCTATATTCGTCTATTTTACATTTCTCGTAAAAAAAATAAACACATTTTACGGAAAATAACTACACGTTGGTTAGCTTCTGGATTTTAATTTTCATCAGATTTTAAATCAGTTGAAAGGGGAAAGAGACCATCAGATTCAAACAGCTGACAAAATTTTTTACAAGTGAAAAAATACGACTCTTGTAGTAACGCAACGTGCATTCGATTACACGCAGAAAGCATGTGCAATCTTCACACAGGAAACATATTCCACGCGGATTCGATTCGAATTCGGTTTATCAACGTTTCACGGCAAATAACCAAAAGCAACAGAGAGATTGGAGAGGCAGCGAGTAGAGTACGTCTTGGAAGGAACAAGCGTGGAGAGGGATTTGCAGTGAATCGATTTCTCCGGCAGTTAGACCGGACTTAGTGCAAGTTAACTGTGGCGGCGAGATCGCGTCGAAACAGAGGAGCGGACGGATGTAATGCGTGGTTCCGGCGACGATCAATTTTCCCCGAATGGGTCGGCCGGCGAACACGCGTGAACACCCGAATATGGATTTCAGCGGATTAACAGGAAGCGCGACCATAGTTTTAAGCGCCAATATATAGAGGCACGTGGAGCGGTCGCGGCGGAAGCCGGCACGCGGACCGGAAACCAACGGCTGCTAGGCTAACTGCTTTATGAAATACCGATGGCGCGGCCGGAAGCAGCCGTTTCCGCGCCGAGATCGCGGAACGCCGATAAGGGAGAGTAGATTTATAGTATAAGCGGAGAAGTTGCTCGATTAAACCTCTCGTCGCTCTTTCCACCAAATTTCCACTCAACTTCGTTGGCAAACTTTACAATGGAAATCTCGACTCGTAAGTTTCAGCTAAGCTCTCTGGCAATGTACAGGTTAGGAAAGTGTCAAAGTCCTCGAAAGGAAGATTGAAAGAAACGGATAACGTTATATTGTTCGTAACGACAAAGTTCTCAGAAAAATCTCGACAGGGAAAGATTTCCGTCGGATATAATTGCTCGCGAAAATATTTAAACACTTATAGAATGTATTATTTATGTGTCGTGCTATAATTTTGAATTTATCGAGCGTATCAGAAAAATTTGAAACGAGTTTGAAAACATATATATATATAGAAGTTTTAAAATATTCATTGCAAAAGTACGCTTTTCAGATAATCGATTATTCATTGTATCAATAAACCACAAAATCTAGTCAGATCACTTTTAATTCGAATCCTGTATGTAACTCTTAGTTGGTATCATTCGATCGTTGAAAATCATAATAATTTGGAGTTAAATTACTCAACTTTATTACGGAGGATGTATGACCTAATTTCTATATATACTTTCAGTTTGCCAATTCACATAATAACCGCATGCATCTCGCTACTAGTAAAAAAAAATTTCAAAAAGTTTCGTACAATACTGACAATATATTGACGAAATTTTTCTACTCCAAAAAATTTCATTTCATTGCAGATTCTTCGCAAGACGACGCCTCGGTGTGAAACAGATAACTTTATTTCAATCTAGAGAGCTATTCATTCGTTCGTTTTAACAGAGTTTGCTGGATCTTTGGAAAACGCGCTTCCGTAAAAATTCTTCAGGAAAAGGAACGGATCGCAGCACGCGTTCCATTTCAAACGGGTAGCGGCGCTATTCTGCCCCTCATTCAACCCTCTCAATTGCTAGCGCGAACACTCGATCCCGGCGGCGATCCAACCGTAAAATCGAGTCACGTTCTAATCGCGTTTATTTTAATTTCAGCGAGCATACGGCCGGCCAAAGAAAGACGGCGTTTTAACGCCGCCAAATGAACGCGGTTTCTATTCCTTTCTCCGCCGCCTCTTTTCAACCTTTTTTCCTCCCTTTTTTCTTCTTTTTCTTTCTTTTTTTTTTTTTTTTTTGAGTAATGAAGTCGTGGTAATCAAGACGTAAGGTTCGAGCCGCGCGCGAAAGAAACGGGACGGTGTCATTAAGCGGCGCGACTCACCCCCGTACGAGCCTCGGCACGTTCGCGCGTAATTGGACGAGGCTGGCAAGAAAAAAAAAATAATTGATGATATCCCGACGGACCGAAATCCTCCGCGATTAATCTTATAATTTGTCAAACGCTTCTACGAACCGTGTCGGCTCGATCTGCCCCACGTGTCGACTAATCGATCTCCGAAAGAATCTGACACGCGCGTTACAGGAAGATGCTTGAAATAAACCGAACAATGTCAGTGAAGAAAGTCCTTTTCACGCACGGCTTTAATTATAAAAAGATTCGTACGAGAGAAAAGACTGCTTCGAAGTGACGTGGAACATATTTTAATAACTAAAAACAAGTTACATCATCCTTCAGATTCTTTGAAATTTAACGCATTGTCGATCGAGTTTGTCGTCAAAATTTTTAAACACACCTTCGAATCTATCAAGTTATTCTCTCTTCTCGATAAACGAATTTATCATATTTCTTACGTACAGTCTTCTGTATTATAAATAAACGACAGATTTTTATGGAAAAACAGACTTGACAGAAAGGTATGTAAAATATTTATAAATAAAACAAACGACTTCTTGAGCTCACGAAAGTAGAAAAATACGAAACGCAAAGTCCAACAATTTTTATGCGATCGTCACAGCGGAATTAGAAAACGTTTTGGAAAGTTGTTTAACGATTTGTAGGAAAGTTTTGGACAAGTAGCATGTATCTTGGCGAAGATTTTCGCTGGATTAGGTGAATTCTTTGGAAAAAGTATTTCCCGCGTGAGTATTCATCCTGAGACGGGAGGGCGCGATCCATTCGGAACGAGGAAAGTTCGACGACGTCCCCCGAGCGTATAACGGCTTGTCCGCGAGATTTACGAAGGTATTATGCCTGGCGGGAACATGTGTTCGCTAAAATTCAATCGTTTTCTTTCTGCGTCGGCCTCGACAACGATAACATTATCTGCGATTTTAACGCTCGAATGGGAATTCTGCGGTTCGCACTTCACTGGCCCGTAAACTCGCCGATTGCAAAACCGTTTCCGTAGCCAGGCTCCGCGCCTGGACATTTTCACCGACTCTTTTATAACACCTTCGTGCAATTGATGTTCACGATAGGTGTTAAATAATTCAGATTAAATAACAGTGAATTACGATGTCGACTGCACGGCGATAAATTCGCGCCTATCTTGGGAACCAATAACGAAAGAATCGCTCGCTTCCTCTGCTCCAAAGTCTTGCTCGTATTAATCAAACTTTAAACATTACGTCGAAGATTTATCAGTTCAATTCAATTAATAGATACGAGCAGAAATATTTATGAGATATTATACGCATTTTAACGTCGAATAACGATGTACCGTTGTTGGTTATGCTTGCAAAAAATATTAAAAATGCGACTCACCATGCTTAAAAATAGCAAGCCTTCGCTCGCAGGATGCCGTATATCATAGAGTTATTATTTATCTTTTGAAGCACGGTTACTACATTTTTATCATTTTTCTTTTCTTTTTTTTTTCAAACCTCGTCAAACTAACATTAGTTTCACACAGAACTTTTCGTTGAGGAGTATTTTTTTTGCTCGACACTAAAAGGGATGTTGGCTAGACGATCGAAGGCTAAATTTGTAATCGTACAGTTTGACGATTACTTGACGAAAGCGACTAGTACTGAATTGACAACAAAGTCAAGCCATTAGAAAACGAAATTTCGTGACAAATGTTACAAATAGCGGACACACACCAGTCTGGAAAGTTTCTGAATATGTTGGCTCGGCCCTTACGGAGATTCTTTTGCGGAATGGCAGGGTTTCTGCCCTCCCACCGATACAATCCAGCGGGCTCAATAAGAAATATTTACGACTGAAGCACACGCGGCCGGTTATTACGACTCAGGCTTTCATGCTGCTGCGTTCGACATTTTCCACAGGCGTTTCTGTTTTATTTCACCGTTGGCCTACGGCTCGATTTCCCTTCGAATACCACTCAGCCTATAGGTCGACTTCCGCAGGAAATTGCGGACCGCTTGGAGATTCGATTCACCGCGGAAATGGCGAACGCGATCGAGATGGAAATCGAAAGAAACCCGGCCAAGATGTTACGGCCGTGGCAGCTGATACGATTAACCTTTTTACGGACTTTGATATTTCTTCTGTGCATACGTACGCGTGTCGTTTATCCAATAGAGATAAATATTGAATAAATAATTATTTGAATGTTAACTTCTGTGAGCATCCGCAGGCAGTTTAAAAGTGCAGAATCGTAGAGAATGTATAAAAATAACTAAGTAAATCGGCGACTTTGATAAAATTTGTAAATGAGTAACCAACCGAGACATAGCTTAGAAGAATAGCTTAATAACTATCAGCAGAGAATAAAAAACTATAACTAAAGCGTAGAGATCTCAATGTACGAGTTTTTCTTTTTGAAAAAATACTTGACACGAATCTTGTTTCTAAAATTTGTAATAAAAAAAAAAAGAAAAACAACTCTCAAATCTTTAAAAATTCGTATATTCTACAAAACATATGATTCCAAATTCTTAACCAAGAATGTCGTGTTATTCTAAATTTCAAAAGAAAGCTGGAACATTCTATTAAATCTTAATAAGTGATCTTAATCCGTGCTTGGCGTGCCTGCGTCACGTAGTATGTTTCAATTACGAGATTTTGCACTATCTTCATCACCGAATTCATCACGAGAATCGTGACTAGTTGCTGGTGATCGATGGCTAATCCGAGGCAGTGCCGTTTATCGAATCGACGATCGAACCGTTGTAATTCATGTCGTGCCGGACGATACTCTCGTCAACGATAGGATCGTAAACGTTTGCGGCAAACACCAGACCAGACCGCTTCTGATCGTACGAATATCGTTCATTATTAGAACCCAGAATCGATAGTTCGAACACCTTCGAATCGAACACCTTTGAACTCTTGTACGACACCCTTCGAAGAAATTTTTTGTTACAAAACAGAGTTATATTCTTTTTTATGAAATCTTGCAAATTCAAATGACCCGCGAAGTTTAAAAATATTTTTCAAAATGACCTTATAAAGGGAATAACCTCTCAGAAGTCTGTTTGCAATTTTTCATTCATCGCCGTTTTACTATACTCGAAACGGAATGGTATAATAAGCGTTTACGTCAAGGAATAATTTCAAGCATCATCAGAATATAAAGGCAATCTCTATTCGAAAACGAAACAAAGATATAAATAGACAGTGGTTCGTCGAGGTATTCGGTAATAATTGATAATGTAAAAATTATAACATATCGACGTGTCACATACATGTATCTTTTCGCAAAGTCCTTTGTGATTCCTAATTAGATTTTTGAGCATTTAACAGCAGAAGAGCGTGGATCACATTTATCGCGAATTGGTCAATAGAGCAAAGGGTAGCGCCTATGGTAAAGGGATCAAATATCGCCTCGTAGATATCAAATGGATACGAATCGATCGCTCCAACGTCACCTGGTAGAGTGCTTTGAGGTTGAAATTACCCCAAGTTTCGGGGGCATTGAAATGGTAGCATTGCTTCGACGCTCGTTGCTACTGGCAAACTGCGAGCTTCCTTTTGACGATCAGTTCGCGGAGAAGCATCAGTTTACGTCAAGTTCTTCTCAACTAATCGACCATCATTTTTCCAACAGTTCACAGCTGATACGCAGTACGTGTGTAACAAGTGTTGGATATATCTCTCGCTTTTAATATCGAAAGTTTATCAATCTATCTCTTCAATGGAATAATTCGCGGATGCGTCTCGTCCGTTTCAAGTTCGCTCGTCTATTCCCATTGTATTGAAGTATTCAAAGTAACTGTTTCAAAGTAATTACTTGTATCCCTGTCGTTTAATGAGGCAAGTGTAATAATAACAGCGAAGCACAAGTTTCACAAGCTTAAACAATCCTTGTTCCGGAACTGACATTCACAGACATATACGTTGCCAGCGTGTTTCATAACTTTGTCAAATGTAGACTCTTTACGCTCGTGGTTCAGTTCAGGAGCTAATGTTTCTTGAGTTTGTTAAATGTAACAGTATTGTTCAAAGTCATTCATCAGAGTAGCGTTACACGCCTCGTTATACATCTTAAGCAGAGAAATCAACATTATAATGCTTCGCTACCTTCCAGTCTGACTACAACTTCTGTTTTCACTTGCGACAAGCGAGCATCTACGCGCCTATGGAAATCAGGGAACAACGTGCATGTTGCTCTATGATCTCGACGAATGCTTCCAACACGTGTGCCAACTCGGAGTTATTTGTACTCGATTCAAAGCTGACTACGACAGAGCAGAGGTTGAACTTTAAATTTAAGCTTCAAAGAAATTTATCGAGTAAAAGAAGAAATTAGGGATTCTTCTTGTTGTGGTTATTACGTTGTATTAGAAAAATATGGACCGGTGTTGACAGATAATTTCACAGTTGTGGTTTTCGCAAGACGAAACGACACGAATGAAACTTTTTAAACGTTAATTTTTAAATCTTTTTTTAAGAACGTGTATTATGCATTAACCAGTAGATACTGATTTATTTAAGCTCGATTAAGGAAATGGCCAATAAATTAATAAATATGCCAATCGTCGAAGATTACATTGAAGCGCTTTAACGAGCAAATTTATCTTCCGGAAGATGTGAGGAGATAAGGTCGGCTTCTCTAAGCTCGGTTAAGATCGTATGAAATATATCTTAGCCTTAATTCTTATTAACAAAGGTAGAATGCTACGTACAGTCTTAAGGGTTAATTAATTCAGAACCTCGCTCTGTCGTAGTAACAGCTACTATACGATCTAGTTAATTGACCTTTCCTTTAGAAACCCATCTGCCGGAGAGAAATTCTCCTCACAGTTGGAAGAAAATTCTCAAAGGTATATGTAACGAGGCTCATTTATACACGAGAAACGTCGATTTCTGAAATGATATAAAAAGGACGTTCTTCACATTTCCTCCTCGGCTATCTCGAGACAAATACTTTTGTAGCTACCCTCTGTTTTCATACTTCCTCCTCCGTTTATTTATCCTTATTTATGTCATACTTTATCCACCTTTCTTTGTTGAACGGATCCGTGGAAATGTTTTATATATTTCCAGAAGTTTCTCAAACATAACACGAAAAACCCTTGATCCTGATTTCCTGGAGAGCAGTGCAAAAAGACCAATTCATAAGTTTTCACAAAAGTTTTATTTATTTGCAATGACGCACTCCCGCAGGATTGAATAAAATATGTAAATAAAAACTTCTGTCTCTCTTTTTTACGTTTACAAAGTCCCCCCTTGCACGTTCATCTCTCAACGTACGAGTTTTGTATTTTTATAGTTCGTCGGTAGTTCTAGCGTCAATCGTACACAAAACATTCATTCGTTGTTGTATTTGATCACATTTACATCCGAAATATTTTTCCATGACCGAGAGAGACATCACGCGTGAACGCATTACGGGATAGATCGCAGATTCGCATCGTGTAAACATCTGACGTGAACTAATCACATTTTAGTAACCTACTATTTTATCGGGCGAGCGATCTCGCGGGATTGCAATCGGTAGTCGAAACGCGTGTTTTTTATCGGCAAACAAACCGGCAATCGCAAAATCGACTGTCATGCAAAAAACCTGTTCAATCTGTTCTGTTGAAAAGCACTGTATTTTTTCCTCTTTTTTTTCTTTTTTTTTTCAATAGACAGAGCGCGATAGAGAGAGAGGCTGAAATTGCTCGCGAATTGGTTCGATCGACCCGCTACTGAAATCTGATATTTCAAACTTTTATAAACGGTAAAAACTGTAAAATTGTAATTGACTCGGATGGTCTGCTCATATACACGATTAAACGGAGGGGAAAGCTATGGAAGAGAAGAGCGAAGGGTATCGGGGGATGGAATGACCGAACAAAATCGCATCGGTGACGCGAATAGGTGGCGTTGACTGGCAAACAGAGAGGACAGGTAACGAGAAAGTTGGGCCACAGTGGTCGGCTGCGTTTGAGGTTATCAGCCGGCATTATGCTTGTGGCGATGCATGCCACTTTCGCAGTGGCCGGCCCCGTAGTATCAGCGTAAACCGGTGTGCGACCGTGGACACGCGGTTTCATCGTGTTCGTGTCCGCCGTTGTAGCTGCAAGCGTTGGAGGCGCGCCGCGCAATTTACTGGCGACATAATTATCTCTCGTGGGCTCGTGCTTTTAATTATTCCCCACGGTCAGGGAATTACAAGAGTGCCGCTAATGCGCAATCAGGGACACGCGTTACTTCCTGCCCAGATACACGTAACTTTCATTTCGTTCATTCGCGACATTCTTCGACATTTTTCGCAAAACGAGAACAAAAGGTTTCTTCGATGCGACGATTAGTTCGACAGGGAATGGTCACGCGTTTACTCTTTGTGGAATTAAGTTCGAATCTCGTTACAACGACAGTGAAAGCTTACTACTCCTCGATACCTGTCCCGCACACGGACCAGTATAGATCTGTAGTACAGTCTCGTTTCAACGATGCTTCCAGACTAATACAGATAATAGGATTAAACACAATAATTCGAGGAACTTCGATTTCAGACTGAGTTATCCATAAGTTCTTGCTCGAACGGATTCGGTTGGCTTAATTCCTAGTTCCGGTTATGTTACGTCTGCATGTATGCATGACCTGCTTGTAGCTGATTACATCCGTAATTGTTAAATTTACGGAATTCTGAAAATGACGTGGTAATTACAGGACTAGCGTCTGTCGCGTNTGTTGGTTTTTGTTTTGTTTTTTTTTTTGTTTTTTTTTTTTTTTTTTTTTTTTTTTTTTTTTTTTTTTTTTTTTTTTTTTTTTTTTTTTTTCAAAATTTCTACCTTTCGAGGAAACAACCGTGTAATCGTTTGTTATTACGTAAGTAATTTTCAACGGACTTCTCCTTTTAGTCTCGATAGAATTGTTGTCTAAAGCGAAACATAATTCTCAACACTCTATATTATCCCTCTCCTGGTCATGGAAAATGGAACTTGCTCGCTGCTCGCTGCTCGCTATATGCCTCGAGCGCAGCACGGGATACACGGTGGCCAATAGTAAGCGCTGAGTACTTCTTCGCCACTAATCACGCGTACGCGTTATTTCCAAGAAATAAACTGGTGCTCACTTTCAATTGTCATTCAGCATCTCGCGTATCTTAAATGCTTCTCCACGAGACTCCTTATTTTTTGATCGAGATATCGAAATACAGACACGGTTTCTCAGAAATAATTCGATTTCAAGCATTATGTTATTCTTCTACATTTTACCAAAGTACACTGGTCATGACTGGTTTAGTCAAAGTTAATTTGTACCGTTGCACACGGATGCATCTGTTACCCGCGGTTCGTCTCATCTGCTGCAAAGTCAATCAATCTTGCTGCAAAGTCCGTAAGAAATAAATTCGCGAGAGGAGGAGATCGATCCGACTGCTTGAATAGACACTTTCAGCTACAAATCGACACGTAACATTTCTCGGACGATATCCACGGGACAGCGATTTATTTCCAGTGCATCGTTGCACGAGTTTGTTTCGAGGCAGCGATAACATCGCCGGAAGCGCCATAAATAGAGGCTGCAGCCTGCCGGATAGCTGCACTGTTCCGTTGTCAAATGCGATCGACAAGAAATTCCGGGGTGGCGAGCGTTCGCAGCCCGCTCGAGGTCCGAAAGCCCGATGCCCGATGCCCGAAGCTCGAAGCCCGAAGGTGGACTCCCCAAAGAGATATAAGATGACGATTTATGTTCGCAGTTCGCGAGCGGACCTCCCCATTATTTACTGGGGATAGCGGCCGCGACAGCCAGTCAGAAATTTTCAGCCTCCAGAACAAATAAAAACTCTATCTCATCTCTGACTTTTCAAGCATCCACCTGCGACCTGGCTGCTTTCGCGAAATTGAACGGGAACCAATCGGCATTCCTCTCTCGCCGAATAGAGAATCGAGAATATTTAACTAGCCAGTAGAGGATTGCTCATATCGCCCATACCTAATTACTAATATCGAACGTAACATCCAACTGAGCCAACTGGCAATTTCTCAATTAAAAGTTAGAATGTAGAGGATGCAAAAGAATTCAAATTCTAACATAGTTGCCAGCGCAACTTTGACGAAAAATTCATGTAATGTAATTTTTATTTGTTTTAATTGATAAAGTGCGATAATCTGTGATCGTTCAATTAATAGCTATAACCAGTAGTTAGTCTACGATGTATCAATCGTAATAAAAACGTAATAAAAACGTAGAAAGACTCTGGGAGGAAGATGTGTCGGAGAGAAGGGGGGAGTAGGTAGGAAAGTAGGTAAGATTGGCAAAGGAAGAGAAGATATGACATTCGTAGCGGCGGATCGTCCCCATTGGGCAAAGTAATTGGCCAGGCCGAGCGTCACGGCAGGTCCAGTGTAAATTGTTCATGGAACCGCTAAAAGGCCTGGCAGATATCACGGCGGCAAGGAGTGGTCAGAACGTAGGACGGTGGAACGTTTAGACGTGGAGGGCCGGGCTTAATTAATTGGCGAGCACGGCAAACACCGGTCGCGTGTCATCCCCCGTATAACCGTGAGTGCACGTAAGTGCAAATGCATCTACGATTGCAATCTAGCCAGGCCAGGTGGCCGGTGGTGTCCCTGTTTCTGGACGTAACTTCTGCCGGCAGCCGCGACAGCATGCATAAATTCACACATGCCCGGAAACACGCGCATTTGCATAGGCAAACGCACGCGTTCGCGAGCTGCGCGCCGCGTAATCGTATACGTGACGCAGTGCAGACATCTAGACGCGAGGATGATACGCTCGCTGGTCAGACTTGATCAATCGTGTTGCAAAAATAAACACACATCCGTGAACCGTGAAGCGCTGATGAATTTATTTGTTTCGATAGAAACGGGCCCCGTGGTGATCCATGGCGTTCCTTACTTTCCTTTTTTCCATTTCGATTATTCGTTTCACGTCCGCGAATGAGCATTCTATTCGGCGATAACAAAACGAACGAGTAAACAAAAGTGTGTACGAACGTGCACGAGTGTACGGGTGCGAGTTGTGTGAGAAAGAGAGAGAGGAAGTAGGAAGTGGAGAACTCGTGGAGAGCACGGATGGAAAAGTGGCGACGATGTTTTCACTCGTAAGCCGTAAAGTCGGTGCTCGGATATAGCCTGAAGCAGCTTATCGCAACTACTTGCCGCATAATGCGAAGCGCTCGTTCGAAACGGACTAACGAACACCTCCAAAAGTTCGTTCGTTACCAATTCTCCGATTGGCTGCCGGGCTTACGAGAAAGCTCTAGAAAAAAAGTCCTACCTTGCCAGTAGAAGGAAGAGAACGGACAGGCACATGGACGTAAAAGGACGATAGCGACGAGGCCGGGATAGAATACAAACTATGAAGAGCCTAAACTATGAAGTCGTATTAGCCTTCTCTTCCAGCGGATGCGCGGCGAGATATTGGAAAAGTCATTAGGCACCGTTTTATTCTGCTCGGGGTATTTTAAACGCTAACGCCAGTTCACCAGCCCACGTATCTTCGTTTCTCCTTGGCTCTGCCTAAATGACGCTAACTACCGAAGATAAGTGCCACGATTCTCTCTCCCTCTCTATCTCTCTCTCTCTCTCTGTTTCTTCCTCTCGTTACCATTTCTTCTTCTTTTTTTCTCTCCGAAAAGCCTGGTGAACCGCTAGAGCGTATGATTCTCTCGGTCTTTGTAACCTGTCACCTGTAACGTATTACGCTATTTTTCATGGTGATTTATTCGAGAACAAGTTTCACGGTTGCTTAAAGAGAGACCGTCGACGAATGTCGAGTAACCAAAAATGATTGATAGGAAGAACAAGCCGCGAGTTGTCCATATAAAAATTTGAAAGCCACGGGAGGAGGGCGGGAAAAAACGCAAACGTATCTCTGACATTGAGCATTTGCTTAACAAAACGCACCGCGCGTATACGCTCGCCGAATGAATAAAATATTGAAATGGAAGACCCGCGTGTAAAAGCGGCTTCAATGCGAATAAAAAAAAAAAAATAGGTCAGCCGCTAGTTTCCGATATCATTGTAACACGCTTCCAAAAATTACCAACGCAAACTACCCGGCGGCGTTATCTCCCATGGTAATGGCCGGCTTTTTATTATCATCCGGCTGGCTCTGTCACTCGACATTAACCCGCAAAAATTCATTTGTATCCGAAAGCACTTAGCTTAATTACAGAGTATTCGTCTTAAACAGCTTCATATTTATTCATGAACTCTGCTCTGAAAAATACCCGGTTCCGATTCCTCCTTGTCGGACTCTCGAGCCCCGACTTTCATCCCCTAAAAAAAGGAACACATTCCGGATCTTTTTTCGGTTTGCGTAGCGCGTTTTCTATCGTCGAGAAGAGGACCAAGACTAGACAAAAGCTAAAAATAATGATGTCGAAACTCGGTGGATTCGCAGACGAATAAGAAAGAAGGTTGTCTTATCGCCGAAAGAAGAAGACACGTGAGTGTGCGCTAGTTGTGACTTCTTGCACGATTGTTGCGTTCACGATCGCCAGAGGCTTGGAAAAAAGAAGAGAAAGGGAAAAGCAGGCAAGTTGGTTTAAAGCTGAACGAAGACGCATTAAATCGTGAGCTTCCGAGGAAACAATGCCAGCATGGAGGATTAAAAACAAATTCTTACCTCTCGAGGAACGTCGCCCGAGGTGCGTTTTTCGAATTTGAGACAAAGAAAGAGAGAGAGAGAGAGAGAGAGAGAAACGTTTCAGCTAAGGAAGAAGAATATTTTAGAGTCTTTTTAGAAATGAATGTAGGTCTTGTTTCAGCAATAATAATTTTATTGTACAAATTATAATTAGAATTTATTGAAATTTTTATCAGACAATGAAAGTTTGAAGAAATACTTTTAGCTGTAATTGTACATCCGTAATTCATTTCTAAAATATGTTTCTTTCTTACGCTACATCGTAAAAGAGTTATAGAATATAAAATTATATAGAATTGTACGAAATATCGTTGTGAGATAGAACGAATAAAAGAGAACCGATCCTGCATTCCTTAATTTGTAATAGATCCAAATCTATTATAAATTCCACAAAAGAATGATTTAAAAAGAAAAAAAAAGAAGAACGAACGAAAGACGTGTTAAATGATTGCTGGGACGTGGCAAAGACCAAGGTTCTCTGGTGGCGTATCCACCGATGATTCAATAGTTGAAATATCAAAGGCGTCAAAGTAAAACGAAATTACAGGCAATAATGAAGCAGGGAATAAGTCTCTTTGTTCCGGCGACAGACGAATGGTTCGTGGACGTGTAACGAATGCGGAAACATAACCAACTACAAAGGGTTGGGACCGTAATGTTAAGCCTCGACGCTTAAACTACACGTCCGTTCCCTTTCTTTCGGCCCCTTTATAAATTTCAGCCCATTATTACCCGTAGAGTATCGCGTTTAAGAAAAATTCCGATCTTTTTTCTTCTGAACGAATACAAAGGCGGATCCCCGGTACAAAGGGTTAAAGCACGAAATTAAAGCTTGACGATTTAACCGTGCGTTTATTCGCCGTATTACCGCCTCCTTCCACCCTTTATAGCCGACCCTCTGAAATATGGCAGCCGAGGAAAGTTTTCACCAATCTTTGATCTTTTCAAAGAGAAACTACGTATATTCTACGCGGATCATCGTCACGAAACAACGAAACGAAGAATGTATTCTCGCGAAGTTTCGCGTCTCTGGTCAAAGAGAATGTTTATCTCGATTGCGCTTTTACTAACGCAACGCCGGCGTAAATCTGGCGTAATATGAATGAAGACAAAGTGCCAATTTCGTTGGCGTGTTTCAAACGATTATCCCTCCATGAAAGGACCGACAAAGACGGCTTGCGGTCTTTCGGCACGATATACGGAATTTTTCGGCACACGCGCCAGGCCGCGTTTAAGTGAAAAGAGTTCATTCGGAGTCAGCCAGAAGAAGGTTCAAAGATTAAAGCAGCTCTTGAACATCAAAGGCGAGCCTTAGAATAAAATCCGAAAAGAGAATGTGCGAACTTACTCTCTTATTAAATTCACCGCCCGCTTCTTGCCTGTAAAAGAGACCGGGCGAATTTAATTTTTCGTTCGCTCAGGAATCCAATTTTCTACACAACCGCGTCATTTCGCTAGCCCCATCTTCCGCTCTGACTCGCTTCGACGGCCGCGCAAAAATTCCCTCCTCCATGGAAAACGAACTTTTCCGCTGGAGAAATTATCGAATGGCAATCGATCCGTTTTTGCTTTCCTTTTAACGCTGTCGAGACGATTGTCGAACTTTTTGAATATAACAGTTAAACTTCTGTCTTAATCGAAAGGATAATTACACGCAGTCCGGGACATTTTTCAAGCATAGACTTTTAATTTCTTTACGATATTCGGCCAAGGAAAATGGCCGAAAGCTGTCTAGATGTAAAAGTGTAAATTTTGGAGGATTCGAAATCTTTTCAATTTCATCTTATTTTGAATCTAGGATCGCGAATTTAGATCTCGACGGGGGAACCACGGGACACATAGGGGCAGACCATCGTCGAGATGCAAAAGGTGGCAAAGAACACGATCCATCATGGATGCCGCGCGCGAGACTAGTCCGACTAGTTGGCAAGAACTCGATGGAGCGGCGAAGAAGCGGAACATCGGCTGGAAAGTTTGCGCAGAGAGAGGGTGAAAAGTTAATCCTCTATCGGAGAGAGGGCCGTCAAAGGATCGGCCGGGAATGCTAGGGAGGCGGAAGTTTACGGAATGATTCAAACGGGCCAGCAGCGGAATCGTAAAGTTCCCTGGCCCTCGAAGAACCATTGACCCCGTGCTTATCGTTTCTCTAGAAGGCAGTGGCGAGCCCTCCAGGCAAGTTATAAAATCGAATGGTTCCTGTTCCCGCTGCTCGTCCCGATGCAAGAAGATCGTATCGTGACCGCGCGCCATATCCGGAAAGGGACGGCGAGTATGGCAAATGGAAATTAAAGTTTAAGCTGCTTGAGATACCAGGCCACGCTCTGATAA
>NIPQ01105995.1:0-17340 GCA_002806875.1 Lepidotrigona ventralis hoosana | reverse complement strand
ACGGCATTCGATATAGAAGTTTCCATCTATTCTATCGAATCGATGGTTTTCTATGAAACATGGAAATGGATTCTCGAACATGGAAATAGAAACTAAAAAATCATCTGTTTTTCTCCTTTTTTTTTTTCTTTTTCAATTGGAAGAACTGGGAGCTGTACGAAGGGAAGAGAGAATTTTTTACTATGAAATTTCTGAATAATCGTCCTAGGTCGTTGAACAAGTGATAACGTAATTCTAAATTATATCGTCATACTTTACATTTAAAGAATTATTAAAATGAATGTTTTAGTTAATTAGTAACATTGTATTATATTGCCCTTATATTTTGTAACAAACTCAAAATGTTACTGTAAAACTATTGCATATATATGTTGTCATTTTTATTTTAATAAAATTCAAAATCTTTCTAAATGGATCATAATGATAAATCCGATTTCGCAGTAATAAATATGGACAAAATTATTTTAGTTCAAATCCCAAGGAGAAGGATATTTTCATACAGGGAATATAAATTTGTTAATATAATATTACACAAGCAATATTCTTCAAATATTATACAAATCCAATTAATTGTAAATGAAATTATTCTAAATCTTCCTAAAAAATAAATGAAAAGAAAAATAATAATACAACGTTACACAGTTTCTTTTTTCGCTATTAGAACAATAATGTATTCAATATCATAAATCGTCTCAAGTCTGCTCCAAAAATAAAAGAGATGTAACCTCTGACGTCACCCGGAGGAAGAATTCTCTAATATAACATCACACAATCATCTCTACTTTTATTACACGAAAATAAATGAAAACAAAAATAATAATGTAATATTGGACGTTCCCATTATGTCTATCCATTCGCTACCAGAATAATAATTTATTTAATATCACAAACCTTTCCAAATCTCCCCTGAAAAGAAACAGAACTTCTGATATTATCTGAGGGAAGAAGTGAATTCTTTAATACTTTAATATTCGTCACTAGAATATATTTAATATCATAAATCGCCTTAAGAATAAAAGAAACAAAATCTCTGGCATTATTCTATGAGAAGAAGTGAATTCCTTAATACGACATCACGCAAGTATCGTCCCTATTTTCGTTACACGAAAATAAATGAAAATAATATAATATTACATGATGAACGTTCGCATCATCTTTCTATCCATTCGCTACTACAACAATAATACATTTAATAACACTATAAATCATCTCAAATCTCTGCCAGAAATAAAAGAAACAAAATCTCTGGTACTATCTGATGACTGATGAATTTCTTAATATTACATCATGCAAGTATCATCCCTATTTATATGATTATCTCGTTACACGAATATAATATTCGAATATAATTACACAGTTGATGTTTCTATCATTTCTTTATCAATTCGTCACTAGAATATATTTAATATCATAAATCGCCTTAAGAATAAAAGAAACAAAATCTCTGGCATTATTCTATGAGAAGAAGTGAATTCCTTAATACGACATCACGCAAGTATCGTCCCTATTTTCGTTACACGAAAATAAATGAAAATAATATAATATTACATGATGAACGTTCGCATCATCTTTCTATCCATTCGCTACTACAACAATAATACATTTAATAACACTATAAATCATCTCAAATCTCTGCCAGAAATAAAAGAAACAAAATCTCTGGTACTATCTGATGACTGATGAATTTCTTAATATTACATCATGCAAGTATCATCCCTATTTATATGATTATCTCGTTACACGAATATAATATTCGAATATAATTACACAGTTGATGTTTCTATCATTTCTTTATCAATTCGTCACTAGAATATATTTAATATCATAAATCGCCTTAAGAATAAAAGAAACAAAATCTCTGGCATTATTCTATGAGAAGAAGTGAATTCCTTAATACGACATCACGCAAGTATCGTCCCTATTTTCGTTACACGAGCAAATCCGCCCGGTCTTGTTCTAAAATCATACGTTCCCAATCCCTGCCCGAGGTCGGGGAAAAAACCCAATCGTCGACCCAGTTCTACCTTTCCCTACGCTTTCCTCGTGGTAGTTTTTCCCTGTAGCGAAAGTAACCGGGCAGCTGGACCTCTGTGTGTGTGTGTGTATGTGTGTCGCGCGATGGAAATTTTTCCGTCGGTACACGTGGGATCGCAAGAACATGGCACTCGTTTCACGCTGGGAATACAGGTGGCCGCGTTCTACGGCCAGTAACTAGGTCCCGGGTCGAGTTTGCGGTGTCTCGAAGCAGCTCGGTGGCAAAATATTTGAACACACGCCATAAACGTTTAACCGTTTTCTCTTTGACAACGCGTAATAAAGCGGCGTATCCTTTTCCCCACCTTTGGTAATTCTCTTCTCCGTGTCTAAAAACTCTCACTCTCTCTCACTCTTGTCTCGTTTTTCCAATTCTTTTTATTGTGCGTACAGTGAAGCTCGAATTTTTAGACTTTGTTAGTAAGAGAGCTTCTTTGAGAATACATGTTGATTTATCATAATTTCACGGTGGATATGTGACATTGTGGAAGAACTTTTATCTATGTACTACTACTCTCTCTCTCTTTCCCTCTGTATTATGTAAAATACTTTCCATGTTTTATTCACATTGTAACGAAAATGTGACTGGAACTAATCTAAAAATCTGTATAAACAGAAGTTTTTAGTTTATTGTGAATATGTGTTTAGTGGAAAATTAATGTTGAACATGAACAATTGTCGCAAGATTGTAGTAAGTGTCAAAAACGGCCCCAATGAGTATTCAAGCTTATTACAGTAATGAATAATGACAGTAGTTGGATCTCATTTTAAATGTTTCGTATAATATATACAGTTGAGAGTTCCTTGAGTGTCCAAATATTTTGACGATCAACTACACATATCCACGAAGAAAAATTGTCTGACGAAAAATTTTCATTTGCAGTTTCTCTGCATGTATATTACAATAAGATCGGAAGTGAAATCACAATTTTCAATATATTCAAATTCCAGTTGATAAAAATTCTCTCCTATTTTTGTATACTATAAAAAATTCACCGTCACCCGTACACCGACCCTCATAATTCCAGTTTCCACGTTATCGACAACCATAATTTCAAATTCTAGGGAACCGCGTCCCTTCCCTTTACTCAGGTTTAATGCATGCACATCGCTATCCCCGCTGAGAAAAAGCAGCTACCCACTTCGGAATTAATCAATGTTCCTCGAAAATGCCTCTGTGGCGGCCACGCCATAGAAAAATGGCCAGCACGACGATTTGTCTCCGGGCGTTTCGCGCGCCGCTTTCCAAATTGCTTCGCGATATTTCCTCGGCGAATGAGAGACGAATTCCCTCTCTCGTCAGTTTCCGGTATCGATTTCCGAGCATCGTTCTCCGCGATGGAAATTAGACGATTAAAAATCGCGCTCACCCGCCCATGACAACGAATTTAATTGTGTCTTAACGCGTGTTTTTGTGCTTCTATGTCTAATATTATTATTTTGCCGGATAATTTTTATAACATTCTCAGTGACGTATTTTTTTTTTCTTTTCTTGACGCATATATATATATATATATATATATATATATATATACATACAATTGCAAGTGTGTTTGTAGGTGTGTTAGTGTTCCATTGAAATTCGTTGGAATGTCAATAGAGTGATAGTCATTTTTATATTTATATTTAATTATGAAACTTCAGATTTTCATGCATTTCTGGGAAATTCAAAGATGTAAAAATTTCAATGTAGGATGCACGTAATATATAATTGTTGGAATATTGTACAGACGAAGCGAATTTATTTAGTACTTAGGTCGTTTCTAATCTTCATACATGTTTCCGTAAGGAAATGTGGAATTTACACAAAAATCTGCAATTATGTCATCTAAAAAATTTAATGTCCAAGTGAATGAATATTTAAAATTAAAATCTAGTGATGGATATTTAAATATCCAAACGTATAAATACAGTATTTATACGAATACAAAAAAAAAAAAATAAATTGCTAAAAAAATGGGAAAAAATTGTTTATTAATTAAATGAACTAGAAATTGTTTATGTGAAACAGAATAGCATAATTATTTACGCTAATTATGGAAACCACGGTTTACGAATATACTAGATGAACTTCGAATCGAAGTTCTACGAGCAATTTCATTTCATGTTCATGTTGTACGTCCTTGTGAAAATTTATTGTCAACGAGAAAACTCTCCGGAACAGAGAATATGGAATTTCGAAATTGCGTTACACGTACATAAAGTGACAGTATCCTTGTTTTAGATAGTTAATAACAGCTTGTTCGAGGTGGTTCTTCGGTTACGCGTGCAGAATATTAGTGTTATATTAATTAGCTAGCGGTAATTGAAAGACCATGTGGCAGTCTCGATGCAGCGTCTTTTCCAATATTATGCCAGCACTCTTAATTATCAGTTGCTATTTATCTTTCACGCGCTATTTATCTTTTTACTTCGCGCAACGCTCGAAAAAATTCAATTTGTCGCGAGAAAATATTATTCAACGACTTTGCGGATTAAATTTCACCAATTTAATGTTAACCTTGGCCAAAAACTTCTGTAATCGTGTGATCAAATTTCAATCAGTGCAAACAACATTATGCACAACAATTACTTGCTCAACAATTGAATTATCAGAATTTTCGTCATAAATTTCTCGTTACAAATTTTTAAATACAAGTGAATCGAGAAATAAAACCGAGTCTGACGCATTGAAATTAAATTTTCAGCCGCTATATCGTGGAGCCACGAAAACTTAAACACTGTAGACTTAATAACACATCTGAATAACTACAAATGTAACTTCAATAACATTTCACAATTCTAAACTTATTACACACACGCACGTTATTCTCTAAACAAACATATATATATATTTATCTAAATAAAAAATTTTCTTCATTTTTCTTCTTACACGATATTATTCTGTCACCGAAGTAAAAACGGCCAAGGCGTATTTTATCTGGTGTGAAATCGATTTCACGGGCATTCGATAATCATGGATTACAAAAATAAAGCAACACGATTTACAACGGGTGATTTTTCTAAGCAGGAAGTGTTGCACTCGTTGGCCTCGGATTGGCCAACGATTCTACTGATTAATCGCGCCACGCTGACAAACCGATATATCCATTACCTGGCACCTGCAACCACCATCTACCAGAGGTATCTATCAATCGGCCTCTTTCGTAAGCGCGAAATTTGTCAATGTTCTCTTTCCCTCCTCGGATGTTGGACCGCGCGTATCCAATCGTGGACGACTTATTTCCAAGTTGTTCATCTTTCTTTCAGAGGTATCTATCAATCGGCCTCTTTCGTAAGCGCGAAATTTGTCAATGTTCTCTTTCCCTCCTCGGATGTTGGACCGCGCGTATCCAATCGTGGACGACTTATTTCCAAGTTGTTCATCTTTCTTCCCCGGATGCATCGAGTAAATGCTATCGATTGCCTCGACAAACATCGTGGCTAGGCAACCGTTGTTCGAAGGCGAACTTAACGTAGACGAGACTAGCTGTTGTTTCGCGAGTTATCGATCGATGAATATCCCGGATGCATCGAGTAAATGCTATCGATTGCCTCGACAAACATCGTGGCTAGGCAACCGTTGTTCGAAGGCGAACTTAACGTAGACGAGACTAGCTGTTGTTTCGCGAGTTATCGATCGATGAATATCGATAACGAGAAATCGCGAACGATAATTTTGTTCTTGGTGGAATATTATCGGAATATTCTATTGGACGTTGCGAGGACTAATTGAAGGAAAATGAAAGAACGTCGAATACGACTCGATCGATGAATATCGATAACGAGAAATCGCGAACGATAATTTTGTTCTTGGTGGAATATTATCGGAATATTCTATTGGACGTTGCGAGGACTAATTGAAGGAAAATGAAAGAACGTCGAATACGACTATACGAGGATTATTGTTGCTTTCTTTTGTAAGAAAAGGATTTAGTTTCTTGATTGGGAAAATTTATTTGTTCTACTCGCGGAACGGCGGAATTACTAGATATATTAAAAACTGTTTAAATTAACGTTTATACGAGGATTATTGTTGCTTTCTTTTGTAAGAAAAGGATTTAGTTTCTTGATTGGGAAAATTTATTTGTTCTACTCGCGGAACGGCGGAATTACTAGATATATTAAAAACTGTTTAAATTAACGTTTAATTATTTAATGAGATTAAATTGAAAGAAATGGGAAAGCTTTGGACGTAATAAATCTGTGAGAACGAATTCATTATTATTTATCTATTAGTTTATTCTCTGTTGGAAATATCAAAATTTCGCGATTTAATTTACGAATGAAAAGGCTCTGCATTTAGTGGATCTGTAAGTACGAATTATCATTTTTGAATGACAAGTTTGTTCTTCGTGAAGTTCGTTGGAAGTTCGAAAAAAGTCTGATCTCTATATTGCAGTATCTGTGTACAAGGATGAATTATTGTTGGTTTCTTTCACGGTAATGGAAGGATTTAAGAAATTTCTCTTTGATGCCCGCGCATCCTCTGAGATACAGAAGGAAGACATGATTTTTTGAACGCGAAGGCTTCGTAGATAGTACGCCAAGAACGTTGAAAAATTCAGGCCCATGGCTCATGGAGACGCCGGGTCATCGTAAAGCGAATGTCGTCAGCGAATGCAAAGTCGGCGGAAGAAACGCGTCTTCTTCAAGTATCGTAAATAGCAGACGTTCCTAAGAATATTCCGCATTTTCGTTTCCCCGCGAAATTTGCGCAAACTCGACAAACTTTTGTGCTTTAAATATAAAAGAAAAAGTATTGTTATAATGGATACGGCATAACAGTTACAGAGAGATATATTGCAGACAGTATATTGGGACGAAGTAAATGAAAAATTAAAATATATTATTCGCGAGGAAAAATGGGAGCAAAGATAAAAATATAAACGGAATAACTCGGAAAATAAAAACGTACTTTGAACTTTTCAACCATGCGTTGAGAATCATGCAATGGAAATTTTCATTCTGCAGAAAATCGTGATAAAAGCCTCAATTGTGTTGTTAAAAAAATTAGTACGAAAGCACGGAGGTTTACGAATAAATAGAGTTTGAGAATTAAGTTTACTATGTGAAATTTCACATAGAGTATAATTTTCTCATCCTATCAATTCGAATTATTTCAAGATTTTAATAAAATGAAGAATCCAAATGCGAATTTTAAGCACCAGAATTCAACAAAAAAAAAATTTCACTGATCGTCAATTCGATATTTCGTTTGGTCAATATCTCTCGTGAGAATTTGTCTCGTGACAATTGGACTAACGACACTTTGACACTAATCATTCAGTGCTCGATCTAGTTCGCCTCTGTAAAAATTAATTTCCCATAATGGATATGTCAAACGTCACATTGTTTCCAGTTACTGGCCAAGAGTCGGCCAATGTGAATAAGTAACAATCGCGTCGTTTCGCGGTAGTCGATCGGCCACGGGAATTTGATAAATAAACAAGTTGATGATAGAACAGCGATCAATAAATGGAAGCAATACGACGAATTTCTTATAGTATTTTGAAGGTATTATAACATAGAACGAGGATGATTCTACACGAAAAAATAAACAAAAGGATTTGACATAAAATTTGCCCATGCGTAGCTTCGTTTTTTTGAGAAAAAATCGTGACTAATAATTTGCAAAATTTTTAAGAATTTCTTAAGTTTTAAGAATAAAAAGTACTAGTTTTTATGTAATAATGAAGAAGTGAAAAAAAAAGTTTGAATCAAGAAAGAAGAAGTTTAACAAAGTGAAAAAAAAGTTTGAAGCGGTAAAACGTGGGTGAAAATAACCATTGCAATGTTTATTTTTATACGGAAATGAAATGTTGAAACTTGAACAATATTTTTTTAATTATAAAAGTTGTATACATTTGTAGTTTCAATGGTTGTCACATACATATTTCTACGAACGAGTTTGATATTTAATATATTTTATGTAACATCAAGGCGTTAAGATTTTTAGAATAGATATTTTATTTGAAGTGTTGTTCGGGATGTAGGTTATTTTTGAAAAGCGTTATTTTTGTGACTCGAATAAAAAAATATCCAAAAAGTGGTCTTTCAATGTGAATTTTTAACGAGATACCGAAATTTGTAGAATAGATTCTCAATTTCAGAGATTTGTTGTGTGAGGTGTCGATAATTCAAAGTAGAAACGTACATGAAAGGGAAAATAGACAAAACGCAAAAGAAAGGATAAAATAAAGCAAGTTTTGTGAAATGAATGTTTTATTCGACGCCGTTTAATGAAATGTTATCTGAACGTAACAAACAATGGAAATTACAATTTAATTTTGTCATTATTATTTTATTTATCAATTTATCGCAACGACGAAACAAATGTAATATAAATACCGTTTTGTCGAAGCGCGTAGATTGCAATAAATTGCTGCTCAAATGCGTGGAATTTTAATGTTAATTAAAATACCGATTCAAAATGAATTTTAGTGATTTTCGAACAATGAAAATGGAAGTCGATACGTTCGGATGATGTTTTGGATACTTTCAATCCTCGTGGTTCCAACTTCACCAAGATTCTAACGCGAAAGTTCTGTGCGCGCGATTCTAAACTATGCACGCGTGGTCGGCCAATCGATAATGCAAAAATCAATTTCTGCTTAATCGACGGTTTAATCAATCGGAACTTTAGATAATTGATGCTCAAGCAATCAACGTTTCGCTCTGATTGGAAATTCAGGGCACTGAATCATATTTTCCACTGGCAATTACTTCATTACTGTTTGCGATTGAGAAGAACTGTGAGAGTGAATTGAAGAATCTAATTAATTAATTAAATTTGAAATTAAAATTAAACTTTCAAAGTTAGATTGCACTTCAGTTACAATTACAATTCTTCTAATTTTTTCATTCATAGGCATTCTGTGAATTTGTAACGGTGTTATTTAAGACCGAACTGAAAAATTCCCTTCGTGTTGCATTACAAAATAATTCGCGTTTCGATCTTTACGATCGATACTCGTGGATGATCCCGCTGTCGACGCAGAATCAACAAGAATCCGCAAAGTTNATAATAAAAAAAAAAAAAAAAAAAAAAAAAAGAAAAAAAATCCTCGAACAAAGACACGAAACCGGGCGAAAAATTGCGAGAAAGTTAGAATAAACAACTGCTCGTGCTAGAAACCGCAAAGACTCCGTCGAGCAAAAAAGAGAGAGAGAGAGTCGTAAAGAAAACGAGAGAAAAGAGAAAGAACGGAGGGGAAAGTCAACGACGGGGAAATCGAAGTTGCGCGATGGAGTCGGTGCAGGGAACGAGGGAAACGCGCGGAAAATGAAGCGAGCAAACGAATCAGACAAGCGGGGGACGGCGAGGAAGGAAGGGCGGAAGAATGAAAAGGGAAGAATCCATAGGAACGTGGAAAGAAAGACGGAAGGATAGGAGACGAGCAAAACCGGGTTGCAGCGAGGTGATGCTGCGAGAAGAGGGGATGAAAAAGGAAAGGCCAACGACGACGTGTTCCAACGATTCCCTCCGCTTGACACTTTCGGCCCGCGTTGAAAGAGCCAGCCCTCTGCCTGCCGTGTGGCAGAACGCGGCCGCCATGCCGTGTGGAGAAGCCTCGCCGATGGCAACGTACCGAGAAATTACGTTTCCGCGGCTGACACCGTCGACATTCCATTCCTCGCCTTCCTCTTCCTCTCTCGGTCTTTCACCTGCGCGAGGCGCGCAGAAATTCGCCTTGGCGTCAGTCCACCATTTTCGAATCTTTCGCGGCAGATTTGTATATCGCGTCCATCGAGAGGCAAACAAGTCTCAAGTCGCGCCTGTTTGTTCGTTCGACTCTATTTGGGATTAAACGTTGGGATTCTTAACTAAACCGGGCAATTGATAGTGTTTTGTAATAAAAGAGGTAATAGTAATATTATAATAACAGAGTATAAGTATAATAGTATAATAGTAATATTATTGTAGTCTGTAATAGAGGAAGATTTAACGGATTGAGCGGTAAGGAGATTATATTTGTTTAGAGTGACGAATAAAATAATATTCGTGGAAGTATATAAAATATCCAAAGCAGAATATTCTTTGTGACTTTTGACAAGTACGACGTATCTCTATTTCAGCTTTATTATACATGGTGAATCACGTAACTTGCACACCTAAAGTAACTTTTGAATTATGCGTCTAATGAAAAATTGTTTAATACAAAAGTTCTGTGTTTCGAAATTTTCAAGAAGTCATCTTTATTTTTTTTTTTTTTAAGTTGGACCGTATAATTTCCTTCATCATAAATCGGAAAAATATTTAATTCCAAGTAAGAGATTATTAACAATGGTCACATTGGTCCTAAACCCAATGATTGAGGAAATATTTTACGATAATTTGTCTCTAGGATGAAAACTGCATCGAGCATTAGAACTATTGCTTATAATTTGATGCTCAAAACAGTGTCCGTTAACTTATATAATTTTGTAATCGCAAAATCAATGAAATGCATTTTGGATTGATTGTGCATTAAGTAGTATTTCATTGGTTACATTCACAAAGTTCGCAGTCCAAATTTGTACGGCACGGTTGAAGTCAGGAATATATTGCACTCTGGTTTGAAATAAAATCGAAAATAGTAAAATACACAATGGAAGTAGAATAAAATAAAAATAAAAGAGAAGAAAGAACGTAAGAAANCCCGCCTTGTTTTTTTTTTTTTTTTAAAAAAATTTTTTTTTTTTTTTTTTTTTTTTTTTTTTTTTTTTTTTTTTTTTTTGAGAAAATAGTCGAAAATTAACTCGGTCAGATTGAGCGAATGTCACTTTCAAATAATCCCAATGAAACTGATGAAAAAGCAGAGAGCTAATTAGTTAATGCTGTAGTATCATAATTGATACAGATCGTGTGACTCAAGCAGCAGCGCGAGTAAATAATCTTCGATTCGCACAAGATCGCAGGGATCCAGAGATAACAGTTCACGCTTTTAACTCCCCGTGGGAGTGTTAATCGAGGATTCAACGTCACACTTCGTCCAATTCCTGTATCTATTTGCATTGCAAAACTTCCAGAATTGCGATCGCTAATTCTCTCTAAGTGGTACGTTTAATTAATCTGCTCTCGCGGAATCGGCCTGGTAGCGGCTGTTGTTTCGACTGAAATCGTCGTCAATCCATGTTCCATCATTCCGTTGAAACGTTAACCAAACGCGAGATATTGATAATTAAAACAAAGAGTTCCAAAATTCTATCATCCTTCGTGTAATAATTAAAAGGATTTCCATCATCTGTAACAAGAATAGTTAAAAATTAATATTCTTTTTAATTATTTAATTTTTGGAAATTTTGAATTCCTGGGAATTTTGACTTTTTTTTTCTTTTGATAAAACTTTTAAAAGTCGTCCAGTGTTTAAAATTTTATTTTCCACTAAATAGGGATGAAATATTGTTAGATAGCTCGTGGATGTGCAACGACAAATTTACGAAAATAGTGAAGGCAGTTTCTGAATTACAATGTTCTACTAATTGTCGCGGCTAAAACTGTAAGATCGTACTGCATCTGCAAATTTCAAACTTGCTAGATCGCGAAAATGTCACGCTGCTTCGGATCTGAGTGTGTGTAACACAGAGAGAACTGGTTGAGCGAAACAAAGTCTGAGAATGGTTACAGAAACTGTATCTACAGTGTGTCCTTTTCTTGAGACACATAAACCAAAAATTTTGAAATTTTATTTTAAATTGTCTGCGACTGCACAAGTTAATTAAAAGTTACAAAAATAATTTAAAAATCTCAATCAGGACAGTATTTTAATTAGGATATCATACAATTTCTCTCTGAAAATTTCTTCTATTTCCTTAATAGTACTATAATAATATTTATTATTTCTGTAATATTATTATTACAACAATTTTTCCATTTCTTTTTTCTTTTTTTAATTTTAAGAATTTTCCTCAATATTTTTTCTGATTTGTCTGCTCGATTTCATTGTTCCTCGTCCATATTTCCCGGGATGTTTCGACGTTTCAAGATAAAACGAACACACTGCACGGGTGAAACGAGCAGAGAGCAGGGAAAGAGAAATAGAGTTGGGATAGAGCTATTAGAGAGACTCAGGGCGACAGGAGGTGGTAGGAAATTGAGCTCAGAGGAATTGGAAAAGGGCTGAGGAACGACAAGGGAAACGACGGTTTTAGGTGAAACTAGAAATAAGAGAAAGGAAGTATAAAGAGTTCGCAGAATGTTAGAGGAAATGGAAACGACGGGGTAGCTAATTGGCAAGAACGGCCATGAAAAACAAAGACGAAGCGTAAGGCTCAAAGCAGATTACGAAAATTTGAGAAAAGTTCAAGAGTGCCGAGAAACAGCGAAAGAAAGAAAAAAATTGTAAGGATAGAAAGAATTTTTCGTGCTTTTAAAAGACACCAGGGATAATTAAAAATAACAAAGCGAAGTAAGGGGGATGATGACGCAGTTGAAGAAAATTCTCAAATCTGCTCTTAAAGAGGAGAAGAAGAAAGGTCGAAGAAGAAAATTGAAAAGACTTGATTAAACGTATAGAATTCTGAAAAAAAGCAGCCAAGAAATAGCAATAAAAGGAATTTTCTTTCACCTCGTAAATAATGGGGAAAGTCAACAGGAGAACTAGCGTATTGAAAAGGAAAAATTAAGTTAATTATTAGTATATTCTATAATATATTTTTATGGAGATAATTAAAAAAATGAAACCAGAATGGAAATTATTTCACAAGAATTTCATTACACTCTGAATATTTTATGCATCTTTCCACGTTGCGCGTATTATGTGCATATTTGCATTTTAAAACAATTCCACAGTTTACAGTCTACATATCAGTGTCTCGATGAAATTAGCACGCATTGAAGTTAAACAAATAAATAGAAGATGAAACCGTGAACGGTTTGTTAGAAAGAGTTAGAAAAAGTGGAAAAAAATTACGAACGAAAAGAATAGAAGGTAAAGCTCAGCGAGAGCTGGGAAGATCCGTGCCTAGTTAAACCAGAGCTCTTGAGAAAATCGAACATCTATCATCTATAGCCAGGAATAGCCTCGAGGGATCAATGAAATCAATTCCACAAATTACAACAACAACGTATCTATATATCCAGTGAGTTAGTCGAGTTCAATCAAAGTCCATAAATAAAACAATGGAAGTTAGAGTGAAGAACTGGAGCAAAGATCGACGAACTATTAAACAAACTGTGCTGCGACAGAGAGAAAGAGAGAGCTATAAAATCTCGTCTCTCGTGTCCTTATTACTAAATGAGGAGCCTTTTAAAAAAGAATCGAACATTGAAGTTTTTTAATTTTTTTTTTTTTTTTTAATCGAACGTTCGAAACACCTATTCGTGAAATTTCTATTCAGTTTGTAAATATCAAAAAGAAGTTCTCCGTTTTTGTAATTTCATATTTTTGCAACAACTACAATTATCAATTTCATTCTCACCTTTGGGAATTATCATTTCATCTGCGTTGAACATAAAAATATTCAGTTGTAAATATATATATATATATATATCTTCGATCTAACGTTCTATTAAAAATTGATAAAATTCCCCGCAAATTTTGTGAACAATAGTTTACTAATATTCAACACTTTCAATTCAACTTCATCCAGATGATCATTAGCAAATCCGGTTGAGAATATCACGCGAAACTTACTCGATCATCATTTGACAACGGTGTCAGCGCTCTTCCTCGAACCTTTTAGAAGCAGTGGCTGCACACGTTGGAATACGAATGCACTTCCCTGCGGAAGTATTATTCTTTTCCAGCCGTCCCTGGGGGATACGGTTCGTTCGATTGAATTTAAGTGGAACTCTGTGCGCAACGATTTCTCGCGGTATATATCACGCGTGTCGATATCTAACCCTGTTATCGAACGCAGACGACAGCTTCCTTAAGTTATCGTGACGACGATTTTTTAAAAGCGACACGCGATCCCATAAAATCATCGATCCACCGGGCGTGGGCCTCGAACGATAACTCTCCGAGAATGCTGATATCGTATGGATAATGCAGGAATTTTTCTCACGCTATCTCTGCGGAACGACGAGAGAAGATAGAGGCGTGAAACAGTTTCTACATGATGTAAGGGTATTAGGGTAAGAGCCATTTCCAGGGCATAAGGTTAAAATGGAATTTTAAATCATGTTGAAAGTGGGTAGAAGGTAGTGAAAGTTCATTTGATCTCACGTTTATGCGTGATATTCAAGATTTCGCAAGTTCGGATATTTACGCACTGTATCACGACATTTCTGACATGTATGTTACCATTCCAATGAGAAATGTAAGATACATAAATTATCGAGTAATCTTCCAAATGTTCTGTGGAACTTCAACGTGTAAAATTGTGAAAATAGAAGTTCAATGCGTGAAACCTAAGATTTTGCATTTAGGTTCGAGTAAAATTATATCGATTTTAATAGAATTGAGTGAAATAAAATTTGATTAATTTTTGTAAAATTATACAAAATTATATTTTAATTATACTCTCAAATACATGGAATACTTATATCTGTATAAAAACCTGCAGTCTAACCACGTCAGTAAAATTTGCAAACAAATCGATAATTTCAGGATGAAATAAAATAAATTGGTAAGAGAAAGAATCACGTAAGCAATTATTAAAATATCTTTGTCAGAGAGATCTCCAGTTTATGTTCCTCGGGCATGTAAATTATGCTTTACTCTGGCGATAATAATAATAATTATTATTATTCCAATAATCAATTCGAATACCTGCCACACGCAAACGTAACAAAGCCGCAGAACGCTCGCAGAATCGATGGTGTATCTCCAATTTGTTAGAACGCGAATGTCGAATATTTGTCGATCCTTTTGCCTCGTACCGTGAAACGTGATCGAACGCTGTTGAAATTATTCCACACAAAGTTCAACAATTCATAATAATAACACAGTCATAACCATCAACGATGAAAATTATTTATTTTTATACATACATATACAACAACCATTAATTGTTACGAACTAATATTCGTAAAAGGTAGAATTTTAGCATCGACGCAACGAGAATTTAGTAGCATTATATACAATAATTATAGAGTATAATTTTCCAACTGGTGTTAATACAATGACTCTGTGTGAAGAAAATCGAAGTCATGAAACTCTTTCGTTCAGCGAATTTACTCGACAGAAATAAATAATTGTTCTATAATAATTTGTATATCTATGCAATTGCTCGTGAAAGTATTCGACTCCTTAAACTTTGTATCACTTATTTGTACGTGTATTTGTGAAATATTTTGAAATTTCACTGAAATTCTGACGAGACATGGCTATTATGATCATAGAATTCGAAACCAATCTGAAAATATATGTATGTATGTATAGATGTGCATAAATGTATGTAGAAGTTACACGACATTTACTGGAATTTCCAATTCGTTCCAAACCTCATCACAGTAATCATAATAATGCAACGCGACTCTCTAGAATTTATTTTGAATAATACACGCAATGCATTCATTATCCACAACATGCTTCTATAAAAATGCACTTGAATTTTTTCGTACTCATAAATACGCTCTTTATACGGTGCTTTTCACTTTCATTCGTTTTATTTATCGCTAATCTAGCCATTCAAATCATTCACACTCCATGTCCATTCCTATCTATGCCATGTCCCAATTAACCAATTTCCACTCGTCTGCACGTACGAACGTGCACTGTACTTACGGTACTCTGATTTCGCCATTCGTCAAACCTACAATCCCACAACATGTTCCATTAATTCGCCGATTCCATTATTCACCTCTAATCCCTTCCATTAGGCGCGCACTTCAAAATCTTCGGCCCGTTGCGCGATCAAATCCAACTTCGAAACTTAAAACTGAGCTTGAAACGACGACCAAGTTCTCCAAGTTCTGCTCGAAAACGACGCTAATTTCAGCAGATCGTGAGCGAGTTTGGAAATAGGGATTCTTTCCCCTTCGCCATTGGCGTCGTTATCGACGCGGATGGAATCGACCGGCTCTTTCGTGGACATTGTTCGGCCATCGTGCAGCCAAACCGCCATTCTCCGCTTCGAGGAACAATGATTATCTTCGCGTTACAGCCTTATAGATGTTAAGAGGGTCAAATTTTGATGTGCGCAGAGTGCGAAATTTTCGTCTCCAGGTAGATAAAATTATCAAATGGTTCACTACCAAAATGGTCAAAATGGACAATTTTTTTTTTTCGTTATAAACACAAATTATACCGTTGTAAGTTCCATTCCATTCCAACTCCATTTTTTATAGAAATTTTAGATACTTATAACGGTATATATTTTTAAATATATCGAGTGATTTTTAATAAAATATATTAGCAGTTCTTTATTATTTATCATTAACTTTTTCTTGAACCTTGCACTTTAATTTCTTTCTGCTACGAACATTTTATAATTTAGTCGTCGATAGTTCTAGAAGAGAGTAACTCGTCATATATTTCTGAACTAAAGATCTTTCACTAATAATTTTCTAACGTTTCTGACCAACAACACTTCGACAGAAAAATTTGAAATTGAAATCTCAAAATTTAATTTGAACAATTAATACATGAAAATTTCCCTCAGATGCAAGAAGAACTTGACCTGCAACACAGAAAACAATTTTTTGCCTGAATAATCCAAGAACGAAGCCAATAAATAAATTAGCAAATTTATCTGAAGAAAAGGCATCGAATTGACTTTTATATCGAAACTTTAAATAGACAAAAATAATACATATTTCTTCAGTTATTCCTAAATCTATTTAATTATATAACATATTTCTAAATTCTATTTCTAATTCTAAAATCTATATAACATATTTCTTCAGTTATTCCAAAATCTATTTAATTCGAAAAANCTCAGTTATTCCAAAATCTATTTAATTCGAAAAATAAATAATTACGTAAGTAGAACTTTATTACTTTTGTTTTTCTGTTCTTTGACAATAATAATTATATGAGAGCAATTACATTCAATTTTAAGAGAAATTACAAATTATTATACATAGTGGTATAACCGAGGGGGAAGTGGTACTATGTAAAAAAATGAAGCGAGAAGAGGAAATGAAATCTTTTTATTGAAGCGTTCGTTTTCGAGAAAATCGAGTTTCATCGAACATCAAGTTATTATACATAGTGGTATAACCGAGGGGGAAGTGGTACTATGTAAAAAAATGAAGCGAGAAGAGGAAATGAAATCTTTTTATTGAAGCGTTCGTTTTCGAGAAAATCGAGTTTCATCGAACATCAAGATTTTATTTAATAATTGTTCAAACTCTTCGAGGTTTCAGTTTATAAAATTTTTGTCACATGTACACGTGCAAATTATGAAAAAAATCAGAAGAAACCACAGACAAGAAGGAATAAATCTGATGATTTG
>NIPQ01105981.1:0-40140 GCA_002806875.1 Lepidotrigona ventralis hoosana | reverse complement strand
AATCTATCTGATTGACGTAGAATGAGCTTCATTTGATACGCATCGAATGATCGCGTTAATCCCTGTTTCCTATCTTGTTCGTCTTTTGGGAATAAGTAGATAGTAAGTAATACGCAAATAATGGAAAGGAAGATGGAGCACATGTATTTCATAAAATATTCTAGCAAACTCCTGCCATAGACACAAGAACAGGAAAAGTGAACGAGTGTTAGTGGATCCCGAGCAGCGTACGAATTTCTCCACAGTTTATCATAAACTATACTGTATCATAAACTGGTTGTAATATATGAAATGTTAGATTTTTAGATAAAATTCACTAGAATGGAATTGTGTAGTGAAACCGTGAATTCAATGAGAATTTCATAATTTATCTTCATTTATGTCTCCATACGTAGAAGAAGAAGAAGAAGAAAGAAATCTATTTACGATTCATAGTAGAATCGATACAGCGAGAGAAACGGTAAAAGGGGGCGGTATCCACGGTTGATGTGTCTAAAAGGAACGACGTTGCGAGCGTGCACCTGCCAGGTCGATGCGTCTGACAAAAGATGCGGAATATCATCAGTTTCAGCGACACCCGAGACAAAACTCGAGCGCCGTCGAGAAACGAAAAGGAAGGGGGTGGGCAAGGGCCAAAAAATCTGCTGTTAAAAAGCACACCCACCACCTATACCCAGTCGTCGTGGACAATGCTCGTTGCGTGGAGAAGTGTGTCCATAACTAAGCGGGGGGGCATAGGCCACGACAATGGACATTCGAAGAAACGTATGTTTGGGCCGCACAATGGCGGACAAAGGAACGATCTAAGTGCCTACATGTTGCACACCAGCCTGCTACAAATACCCGGATGTGTGCCCAATGGATCCTGACGGGAGCCGTATCACCGCCTGTCTCGGGAAACGTCTTCGAAAGATGAAAGAAAACGCTTCGCCGCCAGATGACCGGCAAAACCTATCGCTTTTATCCGTTAAGTCGCTTTATTCGCACGCTACTGTTCGCTCCAGAGGAGCCGGGATTACGCAATTCGTGCCACGGATGACTCGCAACCTGCGTTCCCGAGGAATCGAGAAAATTGTTCGGGGCACTTGAGTGAATTTGTAAAGTGTTCAGTTGCCATTAGAAGTTTCGATGGTGCCATTTTATTGAAGAATAGACAGACCTAACGGCTTAAGCGAAAATATCTTCCAGGTTTTTCTTTCTTCAATATTTATTTACTTGATTTGTTGATTCACACTGATCTACATTTGTTTAACGATCATGCTCTGTCAAGCTTTGACAATAATTCCTTTTCTTCTTTTCAAGGAAATCATTGTTGATAAATAAAAGGTACATATGAAAAGAAAATGAGGGAAATTCATCACGTTACAATAGCTTTTTTGTTTAGCTCACCACGGAACCTTTTACTTACGAGTTTCACTATCTCTCTCTATAAAACTGTCTGTTTATATAATTGCATAAGAAAGAGAGAGACATGCTGAATTGTAAGCTATTGACTTGAATTGAGAAACAGTCTCTAGATAAGGAACGAGAAAGAAGGAACAGAAAAATAATCCAATTAGAGCACAATAGTTCCAAAGAAAGAAGTCGAAAGGACGAAGAAACTTTTACAGATTTATGGTGACGACGACCGGGAAAACGGAAAAGAAGAAAACTGACGTTTTCAAAGATTAAGACCGTAATATGAAAATATTGCCTCAATCGAGGGGTCAGCCACTTTAATGGCTGTCGTAAAATAAAATGGTCAGCTTTCTGTAACTATTGCAAATAGTCTTTTAGAAGCTGCAAACACTGATTTTTAAAGTTGTAAATGCTTGGGTTTGAAAAGCTACAAATACCTAGGACTCGTATAACCTTCTGTCTACCGTGACAATAGTAGTTGTAACTGTTCTGTAGTAAATTGTGTTTTCGTCCGTTGACTTTTTGATTTTCACCTTTGTTTTTTACAACAGGATTTTTAGTTTCTATCAATGACGAAGGTACACGTAATCGTTTGGAGACGATTTTTTTTTATTGGGTATTAGGTACTTCTGGGAATTTCGGCTGCGATGACTAATCAAAGTCTGCCCAATGTCCGTACGATTTTATATTTTTATGAAAACAATTAAAAACGTACAACCTCACGCCTCTACGAGCGTCAGACAATTGCAATAGTTACAATCAAGTGTACAGATTTTGATAGAATTGTACGGTGCAAGATGGTAGAGAGCAAATCAAAAGCGAGCGTGTTGAGTTTTGTCTAAAGGAGAGAAAGAATAAAATTTGGAAGAGACATTTACCGAGTCAACGCGAACGACTCGACAGCGCGTATAAATCATGTCTGAAAGGAAAGGCAACGAAAGAGAAGAGAAGAAAAGAGAGAGAGAGAGAAGGGAGAGAGAAAGATATAGGGTTGGTAGAAGCGAGGCAAAAAGCCTTCGAGCCCGGTCACCGTTGATTCGCGCTAATTACAGCGCTTTATACCACTCGAGCTCAAAGAGGGTATTAGTTGAGGCGTTGTAAAAATTCCATGTGTTCTCACTATGGTCCGTTATTCGTAGGGAACAGACGAACGATCCGACCGTAAGACCGGTAGGCAATTGCGCAACAAAACAACCCTCGCGTTTATATTCCTTTGATGGCAGCCAGGACCCCTACGCGTTTCCGTGATAATTATTTCTATATTGCGAATTATATTTTAATTTCCTTGTTAAGGCCTTGCGTCGAAGAGTGACGAAAGATGCTGCGATCAAATCGGTTTATTACGCTATTTACGTAATTCTGTATTTCTAAGAAAGGGAGAGGATAAATTGTCTTTACGCGAGCAAAGGACGATGACTGAAATTGGATAGCTTCGGCCGTGACTGATAAACGTGTTTTTCCAGACATTTGCGTAACTATTTATGCANTTTTAAAAAAAAAAAAAAAAATAAGTGTAAAAATGAAGCAAAGCAATAAATTCATTAATTTAAAAAAAAAAATTAAACGTTTCTTCCAATTTTAGGAAATAAGATTGAAGTTTTAATGTTAAGGCGTTAATGTAAGAAACGTTAAGGAAAAATATAACAAGAAGAACTCGAAAATATAACAGTAGAATTAAAGGTGATACAAAACTAAGTATTAAGGGAGAGATAATCTCGTTCAAAGCTTCCAAAATTCAGAACGTCCAAAGACACTGCAGTAAAACGCTTCTTTCATTTTCACTTGCGATTTCTCGTGCTCGGAGTCTTTGAACTGGACGACGAGTGACGCGTGTGACGCTTCTGTCGGCGCCGCCGCACCCGCGTGCCATTGGAAACGCCAGCCCTTCTTCCTCGGGGTCGCTTTAATTAATTACTCGCTAGTTTTGTGCGCGAGACTTTCTCGCTGGCGTCGTCTCTGAGCTTTGAGACCAACAATCCGACGCTGACTCGTGCGAATTGTCGATCCAGACCTTGAAGAACCCATGGTGGCAACCGCTTCTTTCACGAAGAAGAAGGAAGTATACGCGTGGGCACGAACGTGGCGCATTAAGCAGTCAGGTATTTAAAGAGGGTCCCTTGGGTACTTAGCTATCACCACCTTTTTTCAATGCCAATTAACGTCGTCCACGCACCGGTTGGTACGACTGCTTGGTAATCCTCAGAAGAAGAAGTAGGTGGAGGAAAAAGAGAAGGAGAAAGAAATGAAAGTAAAAGGGTGGGAGGCCGCCACTTTCATCCTGCAGAACAATCCATTACTCTGTTCCCTGACAATAACGACCAACTGTGCGGTGAACAGTGGCTACGAGATATGTACCAATCATTCGCAAGTACGCATTCTCAGTAGACATTACTATCGTGCCGAGTTGCCAAGGTTACGCGGATCTATTCGTCAAAGTTTGGTGATAAAAGTAGATTTGAGGATTTGAGTGAATTAATTAGGCATCGATTGACCGAAATCTAAGAAAGTGTTAGCGACAGTTTGGCTAACTTGTTTTGTAGAGTTACGTGGAATAAGGATTCGTAGAACAACGAGTTAGTGATTATTATTAAAGATATTTGTAATTATAATAGTTCGTCTGTTTGTTCAGAAAATACAACCTGTGTTTATAAATTTGACATTTGTCCGTGAGAAATATAGACAGTAAAATCCTAAACGACTCATTACGCAATCCTTCAGGCAGAAACAATAACAACATTTCCAAGCAATGTTTGAACGTTGCGTGGAATTCTGGTTTTTAAATATATCGAAACAGAAGCATCCGTCTGTAACGCAGGGACAGGCAGATTCGCGTATTTTCAATTACCCACTCACCCAGGGTGTACAGGGTATTTATTTCTCAGGAAACAAACGATCCAGGAGCGAACGAGAGCCGCTTAACAAGTTAATAAGTCGCATCGCGCGAGCGCAGGCGTTCGCGCGAATAACCGCGAGTGCTGGTCCGCGTCGAGGCTTTCTTTTGGCCGCGATAAACGGTTTTGTGACTCGCCGAGGAAGGGTTCGCCGCGAAATTCCAAACCGCCCCCTCCTCTCCCTCTTTTTCTCTCAACATGGTAATTGGCGTTGAGCCCTTTGAAGTCTGGCGCTCCTGTTCTCAACTCTTCTCCGTACAAGCGCGACCAACGCGCGTCAGTTCTTTTCCTTTCTCTCTCTCTCTCTCTCTCTCTTTCTCTCTCTTTTCATGCCGGGTGTCACAATTATGCGACGGCGCGCCGTACACCAGGCGGAATTTTCAAATCGACGCGAAAGGAGGGTACGCGTGTCTCGAATCACGAAAATAACGCGTTTCACGTATCAACGCGCGCCGCGCTCAAACTCGAGGGTCGGCCACCGCAATCAAATTAGAGAAATTAGCAACCCTCCTTTTTTTTTTCAGCGGGCAAATTAAAAGCGGGGGCTCGATGATTGGATTGCGGCTGCGAGGCCGCGAGTGGCTTATTCCGCTTTCGGTCATTCGGCGAGAAAAGGTTTTCAAGGCGTTAAGATGGTTTCTGGATGAGCGAGAATTAGTCATTAGTGTCTGGTAGGTCCAGGACGAGGAATTAAACGAATCTCTCTTTTTCTCGCTAAAACGTCGAATTAATTGTAGTTTCCACGAAGTAATTTCTTCTATAGTTATTTTGTGCTTGATAGAAATTTAGGCGGGAATTGCTACGAAATTAAATTATTAGTTAGCTACGAAATTAAAGTATTATTTTATACAGACTAGGAATCTGTCTTGAACTCAATATTCAATAAAAGATGATAGGCAGAAAAGACATAGGTGAGTCGGATCGAAAAAAAAATTCGAGTCGTATTTGTTATATCGCCATGGAAATGAGTATTTAATATAATTATTTATCTTTTTAATACTTATCTTACTAAAGATAATTACTTATCTTTTTCTCGTACCTCCTAGTTGGTATAATTTTATGATTATAAGTATGACAATTATTTATATGCAGATGGTTCGTACATATATAAAAAAAGACTGACCAAGATCTTGGTGTCTGGAGAAAACGAATGAAGTTGTAATAAAAATTACATCTGAAGAATTGACTTTGCGTCAAACTGCGCAGAAACGTACGACAGACCTTACACAATTCTGCAAAGAAGCAATTGAGTGGCACGGATTAATCAAAATTAATCAAAATACCAAATTTACATTTAACATCGTCTGAAAATGAAAGCAGTTCTACTTGAAAAAGAAGGCCGCATTAAATATTGATAATATTACAAAAGAGACGAAGATTAAGAGATAAACAATCTTAGACTGGCACCGTATTCATTGTGCTGGCAGAAGTAGTGTGAAATTATGATATATTTGTGTACTAAGTTACAATTTTCCTCAATATCGTTAAATATATGTTTCTAAGTTTGTTTAAAGGTTTTTTTTAAAATAAAAACTTAAAGATTTATTCAGAGATTTTTAGAATCGGATATTTTTCACTTTTCTCTTCTGCAAATGAAAAAATTTTAAGTTTTATGTTTATTTCTGTTTAAATTAAATATTTGTTATTTTTCATTATTTGTTTACTATCAAAGAAAAAGATGGTCCGATTCGTCTCGGTTCTACAAAATTTTTTCAGCCAGTGACAATGGATCGTTCATGGTCGGCCGACTTTTCACTATAATCAAGCCCAACCGCGAGTTCTGCAAACGATTAACAATCACGCTTAAACGCGCAAGGGTGGTTCTCTGCGCGGAGCAGACGCGCGTATTAACGAGCCAAGGGTGTAGTTTCGCCGCAGGAAGAAGATAGAGTTTGCTAGCGTTGGCGAAAGAAAGCAGGAGCCGCTAGTGAAGGCAGGCGACAAAGTGGCAGGTCGCGTACAATTAGAGTTACACGGTTCTCGCCTGCTTTTTGACGTCTTGAAACAGAAGGCAGCCGCTTGAAATGATGGGAAAAGAGTCGACTAGTCGTGTCAGAGGCGCGAAGATAAAAAGGAAGGGGTTAGCACGGGAAAAGGAGGTGAAAGAAAAGGCAGACGCGCCAGGAATCCACGTTCTCTCTGTGATCTTTTTCCACGGCTCTTCTCTCTCCCTCCCGCTCTCTTTCTCTCCTTCCCTCTCTATCTGTTCTTACAACCCCTATCCCACCTCCCTTCCCACCTTCTTCCTCCTTCTGTCTCTCAGTGAGCGTCGCCGCGGTTCGTTTCTTCTCGTTCTCTTCCGGCCTGTGTGCCCCGCACAACTGAGCTTCAAACTCTCTTTCTAGGTTGACACCTTGCGATTCTTGCGCAGCTTTCACGCAGCTCGCCTCGTGCAGCTCGCTGCGCTCTAAAATCGCCCTGTTGAAAGCATTTAATTAAAGCGAGCTACCCGCGCTGATGGAACAGGGAAAACTGGGCTCCCGGGAGTGAGAACGACGCCTGGCAAAACCTGGGAAGGGAGTAGTCGAACAACTCCGTGAGTCTCTCCGTGTCGAACAAGGAACGGGATAATGAAGAAGGACGGACGTCGGAAAGAGACGACGATGACTGCGGGCGTGTGTGCGCGCAGCGTGTCGCTCCGTGGGGTGCGAGAGCAACCACATCGGCGGCAAGGGGGTGGCGCGAAACTGCGAAACATTGTCTCTCTACCGCAGCGCGTGCAGGCTGCCAGGCATTTACTTAATTAGAGGCCAAACCTCTATATACGTCTGCCATTTAGAGGGAGAGAAAAAAGTGCCAGGGGGAGAAGAAAGTGCGAGGAAAGATGCGTCGCGGCGCTTCTCGTTCTTTTTTTTTTCCAGCCACCGCTCTGCCACTGCGTTTGAAGGACAATCCACCGTGGACCACCGTTGAGGTTATTTTGCGTCTTTAAGACGGGGATGCTTATTATTCTTGGATCGTTACGTGGCACGCGTACGCTTTGAATACACACTGGCCCACGAAAGTATTTAAAACTATGTGAACGGACAAAATCTCCAGAATAATGGATATTTTTAAATTTCTACATGTATAATAGACGAGGAACGCGTGAGGATTATGTGTTAATTAATTTCACCCAAATCGAATAGCAATGCGTCTGAGGTAGAATGATTTTATTATAATACAAATCATACAAAATCGTGAGTCACGAAAGTACCGAAAATCTATGCAAATCCTTCGTATTAACTACGATAAGCATAAACGAAGATTTCTCAACTTGATACGCAATTAGTCTGCTGTAAAGGCAGTGTAGCACTTGTGTCACAATTTCTCTGAAATCAAGTGCTTGTAAAAAGAATCGCAAGAAATCGGGAACGAAAAAAGCAGAAATAAAATGAATAATAAAATGATACAAGGAAGGGTAATTCTCACACGTATCTCCCATGCATCATACATATAGAAGTTTAAAGATATCTATTATCCTGGAGATTCTGTGCCCATTTCCATTGTGAGTTTGAAATACTCGTCACTCGTTTGAAATGCTTTCGTGGTCCAGTGTAGATCCAGATTCTTTTTAACGTTGCTTTCCATGCGTTTATATAAACAGCAATTTTAGCTACCGATCCTTTCTACTCGGAATCTACTTGTGTCGGTAGATATTTAAATCTACTGGTTTAAATGGAAATGCGTGTAGCAGAACGATCAATTAACCGGCTTGAAGACACCAGCTAGCCACGAAGCCTACCCTCGAACGATTCGAGTAAGAAAGTTTCAGTTTCCTTTTCAAACCGGCCCGCTTCTCGAGCCGCTTCAAAGTATATTCTCCCATTGATCTGTTAGCTCAGGTCTTTTCTTGGCCGTTTGTTTGTCGCTTCGTGACAATACGAATACGAATACCGACAGAACAGAGTTTTCGACGCCCGCAGCGAGTGGACATCGGGCATGCCTCTCTGTTTCTATCTCTGCTGCTTCAACGAGAAAATAACGAAAAGGACGAGAGGAGAGAGAAAAAAAAGGTAGAAGGGGGCAGTAACAGAGCACCTGGCAGAGATTCCGCCACCGAGACTGCACGGCATTATATTTGGTGACAATGGATGAAAAACATGGCTTCGCACAACTCGCGCACTCTCCTTTTCTGGACCTTCTTTATTGCCGGGGATAATGTCCCTTTATCCCTTCACGGGACCTAGGACTCGTTTCGCCATTGTAAGCGGACACTTCGCTAGAGCCTCGAGACAGCATCCATCTACCTTTTCTTTTTTTTTTCTTTTTTTTTTTTTTTTTTTTTTTTTTTTTTTTTTTTTTTCTCTCTAACTCCACCTCTTTGCCTCGTTCCGCGAACTATCGTGGAACGTGCATCGAACGTGAGGATAATTTCTGCCCTTTCTCGTGGAAAAAGCCATTCTCGACGATCGAACTCTCAGGAATTTCACTTTCGTCGCGGCTACACTTTGGACATCTTTCGAGTGACCATGAGCGCGCATAATGTAAATCATACGAATAGAGAAGTTTAATGATCCAGAAACGTGTATCTCAAAGGTCGTCACATTTGAGAAAGGGATTATTTGAAAATGTCATTGTGCAAAATGTTTGAAATAGCTAAATACCACTGATACATATACTATTATACACACTATAATATTACTACTATACACCCTGTAACACTACTACATACACTTTACTAATGTGTTTAGTAAGTTATTCTGAATGAAAAGAGTCATATACATTTATTTCCAAAAATAAATTGTTCATTTATATAATTGTAATGGAGAAATAATTATTTACTTTTTATATATTTCATATCCGGTTTTACTAATATACTTACTAATATACTAATATACGTAAACATAGATCTATTCGAAGTTCTAATGATTCTATCAAGTAATTTAGAATTTCACTTCTAACGCTATTGCATATTGCTTATATTAGTTCTTTACATGTTTCTTGGTTATTGTTGCTGTGCAATATCTCACGGAAGAAGGATCGTCTGTTCTTTAATCAGTGTGAGTAAACAATGAGTTGTAAAATATATGAAAAATTATTTTTCTATTCCAATTATATAAATCTATTTTTTGAAATAAATAGGAAAGAAAAACAAGTGAAAAACTCCTAGTGTATAGCGGGTATACATCTTTTTCATTCAGAATGTCTTATCAAACACACTCGCAAAGTTATTCGGACACGAGCTTTTTATTTAAATATTAATGNAATAAATAGGAAAGAAAAACAAGTGAAAAACTCCTAGTGTATAGCGGGTATACATCTTTTTCATTCAGAATGTCTTATCAAACACACTCGCAAAGTTATTCGGACACGAGCTTTTTATTTAAATATTAAGATAGAAAGATAGAAAGTCGATTCTGAAACGAGAATTTAATTAGACTCAAACAATTTTACTGTAGGAAGAATTGAGAGTAAGTTCTGACTACAATTCTCTTCAAGGTCTGCTGAAACATTGTTCGTTCGAAAACTTTGTTGTATAAAATTTTAAGCCATAAATAATTTACCTACTTAGGAAAAACGATTTATTAGAAAATTTTAGAATAATGAACCATATTCCCCTATTGTTCGTATTCATAATTTCATTGTTGCAATTTCGATTTTCTATTCGATATATATAATTTTATTATAGGTATTTTATTATAGGTATTGCAGGTATACTTAAAAATTTCATTATACGTAAGTAGATTATGGTAATTGATTTTTATGATTCAGGGAAAGAAATTTTAAGACTTGAGCTATACCTGGTGAAATTTCAAAAAATTTCCTATTTCATTGACTCTTCATAAATTTGAATTTATGCATACATATAAAATGTAAATTAAACTACCACAAGTACAGCTCCGTTTATAAATATTTTCATCAACATTTATTAAGTTCGTAACTTTTCCAATGAAGATTCACAGCAAATAGTTTTCCTCTACACAAATACAAGACCGCGATCGATCGATCGATTCCCTCGACAATCTAAACAAATTATCGCGTCTTGTATGAAACCAGAAAGGTTATGGGATACAGACAGAGGATACGAAGCTGTGTCGGAAAGAAAACGTTGAGGCGACAGCGGAGGAATAATCTCAACGAGAGAGAAGCGCGATTTTGCGAGGCACGTGAGCCGCAAGAATATATTCCTCCTGCTCGGATCGAACTCCGGTGGCAGGAATTTTTATTATGCCACGTAGTACGCGGGTGTCCGTTGGACAATGAATACAAATTCCCCCGGCAGAAAAGAACACGAGCCCACCGCCGACGTAGTTTCGACGTCAGAGCGACGGTGAAACAGAACCGCTTGGCCGTCCATCCACCCTCTTTTGCCGCGCGCCGGTGTCCATCTCTCTTTCGTGCCGGTTTTCCTGTCCTGTACTACACACCGAAGAAGAGAGGACCGGGAGCCGATAATGCCATACAATGACTGCCGTCTAACCGCCCCTCTGTCTGTTGGTGTGCCGCCGCGACGGCTGCAGCGTTCATAAACGGAAAAAAGTCGCGGCCGCTACGCGTGAATGCTGCTAACCGTGCACGGATGAAAAGCCACGTATCTTATCGTCGTCAATCCGCGCACGGAGGTATTCAACGTCGGCTATTCTATCGGGTTGCAGCAAGAGGTCGGGGGAAGAGGAGAGGAGAGGAGAGTGAAGGGGGAAGGGGTGGGGGAGGAAAGCAGCAGGACAATCCGACACGACGGCTGGATACGTCCGGACAAACCGGAGTAATTAAATGTACCACGATATTTCCCGGATTCTCTGTTCGTTCCATGAATACCTCAGCTCGAGATAGAAAAGAGCGCGAAGAAGGGAGGAGAGACACACGCGGGATCAAAAAATTTCCCCGATGATTTTTCTGAAAATACTTGGCTTGATTGTATGGCGCGATCGGGTTCTCGCGAATTGCCCGCGGCCGTCGCGAATCCATCTCGCGCGCGCGGTCGTCATTGTTCGAGCGTAGATCGGACGGGGATCCGGACAGAGTGTTGATTGACGGATTTCGTTACGTCGACGGACGTAATGGAGCTTCAATGGCTCGTAATGAAAGGTGGAAAGAACGCTGGGGAAAAAACGTGTACAGCCGGTACAAGTTTCCATCGAAGTGATTTNCCCCCCCCCCCCCCCCCCCCCCCCCCCCCCCCCCGCACGAACGAAACTGGGAACAGGTTCAACTCTCTGGGTTCGGTCATTGGTCCACGGGCTCCTGCAGCGATTTCAGGAAACAATCGACGCGCGTACACGAGCGGGACGCTACGGTCGCTTGGGCTTAGGTCGCGATAAATCCGAAACTGAAACTATCGACAGGAATAACGAGGAGTAGGACGAACGCTCTCGTTCCTTTTGTCGGGACGGAACGAGGTAGCCGAGGTAGCCTCTCTGGCCGAGAGGTACGCGAGAGAGGTACAGAGAGAGAGAGAGAGAGAGAGTAAGAGAGAAAGAAAGGGGTGAGCGTAGCCGAGTACCCGGTGTACACCGTTGAAAGAAGTGAACGTTTGATTCTTGGACGTTGTTTTGGACGTTCTCCAACATGCTGATATAGGCCTCGGCCGCCCCTTCGCCGCGCATCCGGCGCACGTGGATGACCATGCCGGAGAGATTCGAAACGAGCCCGTAGCACGGCCAGAGAGAAAGAGAGAGAGAGAGAAAGAGAGGAAGAGGGTGGAAGAGTCGGAACAGGGTGGTGGCATTACAAAAGCTTGGAGGCCTTCGATCGACCAGTCATCTAGACAACAATGCAGCTGACAATGGGCAGCGGGCCAGCAGTGTTTCATTAAAACATGCATTGAATTCGAGAGAGCCGACGAATTGGCTGAAACCGAGAGAGCCGGACCGGACCGAAACCCATCCCAAACTACTCCGCGGCCGCTTCTGGACTAGGGGTGGTATCAGGTTCGGTTGGAGCACGAACGGCGGTCATGTCTGATTGAAATGTCGAAAAGTCCGTTTCTCCACCTCTTCCTCCGAGCTCTCACTCCTCCCTCCCCTCCTTCCCTCCCTCCCGCAGACCCTGCTTCCCCCGTCGCCCGTTTGTTTCCCTCCCGTTGTTGTTGTTGTCGTTGTTGTTTCGTCGGTAAGAGAGAAAAGACCGCCGGTAGGACAGTGGAGAGATCGAGGTTTGAGAGAGGAGAGGCCAGAGGCTTGTCCGGGTTAAATTGGAATTGTCATGTGAGGGAGAGCGAGGCGAATCAAAAGAAAAACAACTTGTATAGGATTGAGTTTAATTGTGACCCATCCATCCTATAGAGTCCGGCTTCCGACCTCGACGTTCACCCCCTCGCCTCTTCTTCGTTCGGTGCCTCCGCCTTTCCGTGGCTGGCCACGACCCCTTCTAGGTGGTATTCGCCACCGTCATCGTCGCAAACCAGAGTTGGCGGAAGCTCGAACGAAACGGACTCGGTACCGTAGTCGGCTTGGCCAGAAAAAGGAAGAAAGAACAAAATAGGCCCGGGCGGGGGACAGAGTTCGGTTAGGGTGGAATGAAAGTAATGGACGGTTCTATCGACAAACTGCTCCCGATAAACTGGTAATTAGAAAACCGTTGTCTCGTGCTTGCAAGGAGCACGGCTATTCAAGTTCTTTTCAGACATTTAACGCGGTCGTGGGTGGTCATCTTGCAGCTTTGAAAGGTAATGTTGTTTTACGTTTCAACGTTTGAAAAAAAAAAAACGTTTCCTCTTTACGTCGCGTCGATTTTTTAGCGTTTCGTGTTTCCGAAACGTTAAAGTACAATCGACCGTCTCGCAAGTGTATACACCTGTCTAATCGCAAGACTACGAAATTCCAACGAAGAGAGTTGCACAATTGAATTTATGCAACGTAAGAATGACTTTGCCGATGATTGAATCGTCGCGACACAACACTTAAGAATCACAATTGGTTATAGGCGGACGAAGAATTAACATCTTAGCCACGAGTCACCACGACGATGAGGTCCAGGGATCACGATCATCGCAGGTTTCCAAGCACGCGTCGTCCCGTAAAAAATTCTTTTTCTGAAATCTCCGCGAGGTTTGCCAATAGAATCGATATTCACGACTGTTGACGTTTGACGTGGTCGCGTTGCCCTGTCTCTTTCTCCCCAAATGAAGTTCTTTGTTGGCTCCGTTCACAAAGACAGCCCTCAAGACAGTCCGACAATGACCTCTCCTTGGACGTGGTAACGCTCGCCCTTGCCTTTTCCATCAGTTTCCCTTACCCTCTCTCTTGCCCGCCCACTCAATCTCATAGTAACTTCTCTTTCTCTCTATTCTCCTCTCTATTTTCGACATAACGTACCACCACTTATCCGTCTCCATCGTTCTCGCGTCACAATCGGTCCTCTCCACTCCCGACGCAATTTTGTTCTCAATTTTGTTCTACGTCGTCTTCGGCCCCGACAATCGGCAATAAGCCGCCCAACTGAGATCCAATTTAAACCGTTAATTACCACAGAGACCGCCCCCGGTCTCCCTCCATCTATTCCCGCCCTCTTGTATCCAGCCACCCACCCGGCCACCCGTCCTCACCCTGACACATTCTCTCCCTTTTCGTTACTATCTCTACCGCCCTCCCCTCTCTCTGTATCCCTCTGGCTCTCATTCTCCGTTCACTGTATTTTTCCAATTTAAAATCCTATCTCTTAATTTCCTACGTGTCACCGCTACGTCTGGGGATTTTTATGGAAACGATGGTATCTCTTCTCTTTTCACTGTTCCTATGCGAGAGCAGCGCGCGATATCGCTGCGCCAGTCGGCCGCGATTCTATCGATGACTCTCGCATTTTTCCCCTGTTTCTCTCTTGCTCGCCGAGAGCGATCGCGATCCGGCTGCCTGTGCCCAGCAGCCGCGGGAAATTGCGCGGAACAGTCATTCGTTCTGTGCAGCCTGAAATCGACATCCCCGATGCCCGTCATTATACCCCGGTACAAACGCACCTCCCATCATCATTCGCATTGACTTTCGCTCTAACCAAGTGCCGTTTAGTTTTCCTCCGCCTTAGATCATCCGAGTTCGCGCTCGCGCAGCCGAAGCCGATGTTCGCGAATTGTCTGCGAATCGTATGCAAATTTCGTAGACGACGAACAAACACAGTTCGCGAACGACGAATGTCACGAAGAGTGAACATAAAATTTGCCATTGAGCACTGTTCGTGAACTGGCGAACGTGTGTCTGTTCTTACGCGTCCTCCTTCGAAATCTACTTCCCTCCCTCGAGAGACCTCGCTGCACGAACGAACGGTTTGTCGAAAAATCGAATGGCTTGTCAAAATGTTTTCACCCTTCGAACGTTCCGAGAGAAAAAGAATATTCTGTTCTAAAAACGTTGGCAAATATTTTTCGATGCAGTAACGTTGCAAGTATATATATATATGTATACGTCATTGCATGGGAAAAATAAGAGAGACAGGAGGGAGGGGGTGTGTAGAGGAGAACGTGATCGGGAATCGCGGGTGGCCGGTGGTACTCCCTACGGAATCAGCATCGGCAAGCAGTACCAACGTCGGCCAGTGCTACCATCATTACCAGCAGGAACGAGCCAGCCCTCGGTCTCCACCCGGTAATATCCACACCAGCAACAATCACGGATTAATGCCATTGTTCGCGCGTATCTACTCGAAATGTACGGGCGCGCAGGTCTATGGATATATACGCTCGTGATGCATCGACAATGGGAGTGGGTCTGTTCGGCGACCCAACGAGGTATTACCGACCGAACAAGCATGCAGTTTGTCCCCCATTGTCGCCTCTCGATACAGTGGGAATAACGCCCACCCGCTGTATTTGCAGTATTCGGCACGGTTTCGTCCGGTTGCTGTTTGCCGTCGGCCCGTCTTATTCGACATTATATCCGATTTGAAGGATGCCCATTGTCCCGCCATTGTGCGCCACGACGACTGGTAACGCGATCGGTGAACGAGGAAAAAGATAAAAAAAGGAAAGAAAAAAAGAACACGAATCTGGAATTGTTGCGTTCTGTCTGGGGCAAGGGACAAGGGTGGAGGTTGCTTTAGGGGAAACCGAACGAGATGTGTTTACTGATATTGTAAGTTTTCGATTACGAGTACAGCGAGTGTTTTTGAGAAAGACACTTTTGAATATTTGTGGGAGATACTGCATCTAATAACGAGTAGAGACTGAGAATGAAAAACTTTAGTAATATTGTTAAATTAACCCCTCAACTTTGAAGAAATATTTAATAAATTAATACATAGTGTATATATATATATATATATATATATATATATATATCTATTGTTACGATAGAGATAAAAATTTGTGTGTCTGCGTGTTTGAATCGGTTTTGAGAGCACCGGTGGCAAGGAGCTTAAGAAAATGGAAAAACACATTTCACGAGTAAGAGAAAAATTTATTTCTGAGGATTAGCGGAGGAATCCTGGGACGAGACCGGAAATCAGCAACGGTAACCGCAGTCCACGAGCGCCTCGTGTCGAAGGGATAGAACGAGAGGAGAAAACACGAGGATGATCGCGTGCAGTAGGCAGAGCGCAGATTTGGCGCGGACTGAAGCGCATCTGCCTGTAATCCGTAGTGAGACCGCTCGTTGTTTCGCTGATCCCTGCATTGTGACGTCGCTTGTATACTTCATTGTTCCGCATTCGGCGCCCATTGTTCGCAGATTGTGTACACCTACCAACACCGAGATTCTGCGCTATTGCGCCGAGCCACGCAACTACCCGCGTATACATGTGTTTCCTATCTAACTCCGTGCTACTCATTTTCTCTTTCCCTCCTTCTAGTATTTTCTATTACTTCCTGTTTAACTTTTACATCGGCGATATATATCTTTTCTCTTTTAAGATTTCAAATCTACTTTTTTTCAAATAGAGAAACAAAAATAAGAGTTTTCATTCAGGTATCAAAAATTATAGAGCGAGTACTCTATTTCGTATATTTTGTACATTTGTATATATATATTTATATACTAACGATTCTCACGTAGATCTAATGTATTTAATTTTATTTTATATTTTACGATCTCCGTGATTTTAGGAATTAGATAATTCAACTCTAAATTGAATGATAATTCCCGATGGACATTTATCAAAAATCATAGCGAGTTTTCTATTTCGAATATTTCATATATTTTTTTTATATACTTTTATAATAACCTAAACCTAACCTAGAGAATTTAATTTTACATTTTACAATCTTCAAAAATTAGATAATTCAATTATAAATTATAATAATCGCCGATAAACATCTGTCAAAAATCACAACGAATACTCTATTTCATACATTTTTCTCTATCATTGCACTGACAATACTCATGCAAACTTAGAGCATTTAATTTTATTTTATATTTCAAAACCTCTGCGACAGAAATATTCCAATATCAAATAATATTAATTCAACTTCAAACTGTAACAATCCTCGATGAACAAATTATACTAGTCAATAAGTTAAATAAATGAAAATTCATACTCCTCACCTCTGAAGAACAATTCAAATGACCATGCGTTTTTTAAATCTCTACGAAACATACTTCGGGCATATGGACGCACGTGAACGAGAAATCATTCCTCGATACAACAATAAAAAAAAAAAAAAAAANAAAAAAAAAAAAAAAAAAAAAAAAAAAAAATTCTTGAGCTGCCCGGCTCCTTTTAACTCCGACAAACAAAGGTTTAATCTATCGGGCGATCTATTCATTTGGTTCGCCTCCCCGTTCTGTCTGTTTCATTTATCCGGCTGCATCCGCGCTCGTGGGATTAGCCAGAGGTGTTCTCGATCCGAAACGAACGACTCGTCTCGAACTGAGTGGATCAGCCAGGACTGTTTAGTGGCTCCTAATCGTCCCGAATTGGGCACAATGGTACGGGATGCACCGTGCGACACATGCCCTCCTTTGTAAACGTACGACAACGCGCACCCCCTGCGATTCCCCGCTGATTTCTAACGACCGGGATAAGACAGCGCGATTCAATCGACTGGAAATCCAACAGGAGGGGTCCGGCGGGCGATAGTTTTTTTCCTCGACAACGATACAATGCCCTGTTCAACGAGCTGGAGCACGATCGGTTTCTAATTATTCCGAACATGTTGAACATGTGTAAAATTCAACACAATGAGTGAACACGATGCCTCGATACGAGATCTGCGTCTCGATGATGGTCGGATATTTGGATGGGAGATTAAACCCGATTGGGAGAATTATGACAGAATATTTATCTAGATGAAAGTAGCATTGGCGCTGGCTGCGTGCGTAATCGATTAATGTAGAATATTTTACGGTATTTTCAAAAATATTGAATAATAGAGGAGATTATATTGGAATATCTGTTCAAGAAAAATGGCATTTATATCAGATCGGACGTACGTAGAATAGATGCAGCAGGTAGGTACATGAAACATTCTGTGTCTCTAGTGAAACACTTGGAGAAATTTTATAATTAGATCTGCTAATGAGAAAATCACATTAGTATTCTTCACTTTTACTAGTCCAAATTTTAATTCTGTCAAATACTTAAACCACTGATAAATCCTCTCATGTAAACGACACATTACAGAGTTGGAAGAAACCCTCGTAAATTTTCTTCAAACGAAACAAATCGACGCGATACGTAATTCCCTCTCAGTTTCCACTTATGGTGTCAAACGACGACGTAGATGCTGAGAATCGCGGAGCTGAGAATCTCCGTTCGGCGCGGCGAGGCAAATCACCATGTGGCAAACATAGTATCGAACCTATCCAATTCCGAAAGAATTCAGCCCGGTGTCGTGCGTGGTCGTACGTAAAGACGGGTCTCGTGCACACACGCGTCCACGTCGCGCCGAGTGTGTATGGAAGGGCAACCTTGCCCCGTCTGTGCATAAACAAAATGGCCCATAAAACCTGGAGGCGCTAATCCGCGCAGAATGCCGCCGTGAGGATATTGTCAAACCCTCCTGCGGACCCGTTCACTCCGCAGGAAGACCAGCTGATTCATGCGGCCATATTTCACGTTTTTATGCATTCGCGAATATTTTCAGGCCTCTCCGCGCCGGCCCGAACGGGAGAGACAAAGAAAATAAAACGTCGAAGAAAGAGAGGAAGCCGGACAAGAGCGGCCAGAAGATGGGAAAACTGGTGGAGATTAGTTGCCCGCACGTCCGCGCGAAATTTCATATTAAGGGTCTATTGATCCGTCTATGGCGAAGAAGACGTTCATGGTTTACGTCCTAAACCACGATCTCCCCCCTCCCCCCTCCCCCCGTACCGCTGTCCCTTTCCTTTTTGCCAACGTGCTCGTTCGAGTCCTCGAGGGTCAGCCCGTTCCAATTTTGGTGAACGTGCTCGCCCACTGTGACTCCGATCGCCCGATGGTTCCTGATAAAATTGCAAGAGAAACCCCGAAGATCATCCAGAGGCGATAAACTTTCGCTCGCCAGTGCTTTCTGCAGGCGATCGACCTTTGGATTTTGAAACCAAATACTTTAACCAATTTGAGGTTAAGAAAATGTACGAACCAATGGAGAATCAAAATATTCGAGCCGTGTAAGGAATTGAGATGATTTTGCAAATTTTACATCTTCAAAGAACTTGAAACGCATCTCGACTAAGCACTTTGTTTTGAAGTGTCTCTCTGTGAAGCCTTTCTTTGTAAAAAAAAAGTCTCTTTTCTTTGCCATTTTCTGTGATACTATCTCTTTCTATCATTATCTATATAAATTAGGAACTGTCGAACACAATGATTTCTAAGAGAGAGAAACCTTTCAAAATTCACTGAGTTTCCTTACTCTAGGTTCATGGTTTTTTTTTATTACGATAAAAGATGTTTAACAAGGGGTCACACGATCAGTGAATAGCGCGATACAACAGAAACGAACAGATAAATCTGGTAAAAGGTGAATAAAGCTGGCAATAGGCTTAAGCGTGATTTCGAACAGGTGCGTAATTTGGCTTTAGCGACGTCAATGAAGCGACGGCCGATTTAACTGAGGATAATCAACGAGCTTACGCCTAGATTAAAACTGATGAACGTCGTTGAGAGCGTGGTGTGCCTCCTTTGTGGCCGAACAGCGTAATCCAATGCCGGATTTATTTCTACCTGTAAACATCGTGCCACTGCCTGGCTACCCAAAAAAATGTCCCTTAATGGCCTCGAGAAGGGAGAAGTCATGCGTTCTAATGTGATTCACACTGACGTGTAAAATTCGTCACATACCGACGGTGAGGCGACAGCGAGTTAAGGACCTCGTGTGTCCGACTATCAAACATCGAATCCTCTCCACCGAGGAACTGGGTACATGAAAACATTCGAAGAATTTCGTCCCCCTCTTTTGTCACGGTGCAAACCACGCGTTCTTGAAAATCATGCTACTGAATGAAATTCAATAGATTGTGCGCTGGATCTCTCGAGTTGCCTCATCTTTAAACAGCTGCCACAAAAGAGGAAAAGAAAAGAAGTTTTAATTCTTTTTTTTTTTCCTTTTCGAAACGATCATCGACGATCGATGGTGTTTGTGACGATAGTTTTGACAAAAACCAAAAGTGGCAGGAATCAATGAATACACGTAACACACGCGAGATCCTCTCCCATCACCGAAGGAACACTCGCTAAGTACACAGAGGCCTAGTTAGCTAGGATAGGTTTACAAAGCATTAGCCACTGGAGGAGTCTCTACACTTGCAACCTATGCAAACAAGTGGCGTATTCTGTGCTATTGAGCTAGCCACGCTGTTGTAATGTTTGTAAATGATAATGACCATTAGAACGTCGTGGCCGGCAGCGCGGTTTTCTTGTACCGCGATGATTCTTCCACTTAGCGATCGGCGGACGCGAAGAGCTCCTGTCTTGTGTTTGCTCGAGGACAAAGGGGATGCCTTCGGAGTTTTTTGATGCTCGTGGAGAAAGAGGCTACGACTTTGATTGACTTCGAGTTTTTATTGCTCAAAAGAATTATTTATCAGTTTTTAGGTAAATGTGCGCAAGAATATGTATATGCAGTATCCGGAATAAAATGATTTTTAATTTTTTAATTGTTTTTAATCTTAAAGTTTGCATAATCATCTGTTGATAAGTATCTCAGAATGTTTCTACATTTCCTTGAAATATCCATTTTTTTTTTTTTAAATAATCCAATTTAGGGATTGAACGCTTTCAATCTAAAAAAAACAATCTAACTCTCTCTTTACACAATACTAAATCTTTGAATTTAAACGAAACCTATACGAAAAGAATTAGCAAAGATCATCTGTTCAATCGTAATAATCTGCTATTTTTCTAACACCAGAAGATCGACAGAAGAATTCGTAACAATGTTTCGCGTAATTACACGGTGGACGATATGGTGGCGGTTACGAAAGAGATGAGATGAGTGATCATCTATTAGCGAGCGATCATAAAGCGGCTTGGTTCGTGCGAAAAGTTTACCAGGCCGGTTTGTTAAAGAGTTAATGAGGCCTGTGTCTCTGACAAAGAGTACGCCATGGAAATCAGTCATGCATTGTCCGTTAATACTTTACGAGGCAATCGAGTGTGGGGCAGACTGACAGTCATGGCTGTTCAAAACGACAGCTAAGAAGATTGCTTATCCATTCCCGGTTGCGTCCTCATCGAGCTGGCTTTATCGCTTTGGCGAACGGCTTGCTTGGAATTACATAGGTTCCATTAGGTTTTGCGGACCGTTCGTTCCGTCATCTGAGTAACGACGTAATATCTCGTTGCCCGGTGATAAGCGCTGGGTAAGCAGATCTCGGGAGTATAGTATCGATTGTTACCGTAGGATAACTTGTTTTACTCGTTATAAATCGATTCGTATTCGAAATACTACGCAATTCATGCAGCCGTATGCTCGGTTATCGCGTTTAAGGAATAAAATATACAGCTACAACAATTGATGAATTTAGATTGTCTTGTGGTTATCATTAGGATACAATTCCGTCAGTTTGTTGAATTTTAATCTGTATTTAATATGTGCATATTTCTCGCGGTATTGAATGGCACCTACAAGTAGAAGTCTACCACTGTGTTAAACTCTTTATTTAGTCAATCATATTTTTTAGAAATATATAGAAACAAATCTTTAGATATTTATTTAACAAGACAATTCAGAACAGAATTTGATGATTACTATAAAATTCTTAGAAAATTACGACAATATTTTGACTCACTACGAATGCAGTGAAATTGCATTCGTTATATATTTCTTACATGTTTCGAATTACAGATTTTTTTTTTACAGAGAGAAAGAGAGATAAAAGTGATCACTTTCGAGTTAATGGAATTAAACACGTTCCAGCTGGAAGGTAGAAAAGTTTATGAGATTGAGAGCTTGTACCCACGAGTATTTAGATTTATAAATCCCATGAAGGTCTAAAATCATAAGCAGCTGTACGCCGTACATATGTCATACGGGCCATTATATTCGGATAATACCCTGAAACGTTTGTTTCCGTAATCTGCCGACGATACGCCTCGTGATCTCCCTCTGAAGCTACTCTATTTACCCGGTACAATGGCCAACTATACTACGCTTTTCTTAATATAGTTGAACGAATTAATCGCACGGATTGTTGGAGAACGAAATTTAATACGATGTTGCCATATAATATCCGTGGCGAATTCGATTGCGACACGCTGAAAGCGTATCATTCTACAAGTCAACTACTGTCACCAAGGCAAACAGAGTGAAATCAACTTTCTAACGAAAGAACGATTAACATTTCGATTATATAGTCGATATTATATTATATATAAATGACGAAGAATTGAACGATTTATTAAGTAATTATTTTTTTATATTTTCTGTATTTTTTGTAGACTACACCTACACAGAATTGTAGTATAGATGTATACTTTCATCTTCAATTATTTGAGATAAAGTTATGCTTGAGTTCTTATTGTTACGTGTAAGATTATTAAATTGCAAAGCTTTTTCCCCATTTACAAAATTCAATATTTACAAAATTCGAAAACCTAAGTAGATCACAAAAAGATATTCAAGATTTTTCTAACCATAAACATTAAGGATCATCGCAACGAATCTAGAATCGTTAACAAAAAAAAAAAATTACACCCAAAAAAAGATTCGTTAGAAAGATAGTGTAACTATAACTTTATACAGTTTCATCTACAAAAGGTTAAAATTATACAATTTTATTTCTTAAGAAGAATCTGCGACATTGACGAAAGATTAAATCGACGTAAATTGAAAGAATACGTTTCATTGGTTAACGTTAATTATCAGACACTTCGATTTCGTCAACGTTACACCTTCCGGTTCCTGGTAGAAAGGACAAACTGCGTTCGAGGAAAACGGTAGCAGAGGATAACATTTGTCGTCTGTCAGAAATCTTTTTGGTGCTGGTTTTAATAGAAAAATACACACCGCCTGTGCCACCAGCTTTTCCATAGTGTATGCGTGTGCGTGCACAAACAATGCCAGTCTAACTGGTGAACGTTGCTCGACAAACAAATACAGCCAGAAACCTGCATTTACACTTGGCCCCGTGTCAATGGACCAGTTCGAAAGAATTTTGATGATCCATAACGATCCTACCTTTATCTTCCAATTGAACGTCGCGTTTTCCTTTCTTTCCTTCCCTTTTATTCTGTCACACATAGCTAACGATCGAACAATTCATTATGTATGCAGCTTAAACATTATTTAGCGAAGTTTGAGAAAAAAAAAAAGAAGAAAAGAAAAAGAATGAAAATAGAAAATGTCCACGCTTTGTGAACGAATAATAGCAATTTGTTACCGTCGTTTATAACACCGTGGGACGAGAAAATTAATGAGATAAGTGAAATATTTTTCGAACTCAGAAATCCTGAATGCCGATATTTGTAACGATAACGGTTTCTTTGTAGTATTACTATCTTTCTCTTTACCAGAACTATGAAAATTATCGAAATAACGACAAAAGAACGAATTCCAGTATTTTATTCAATAATCATTTCAACGTGACATGTCTTTCGTTCTTATCAATTCTTCATTATTTATTTGATTTCTCGCGTCACAATTAGTGTATTAATTTAAAGTACTACAATTCCAATTAATTTGGAACAAATAATAAATAATGAAGGACTTGGCAACGATACACACGCTCCGAAGATATAGATTAATTGCTGCAAGTATTAATAATATTGTTTTACAATATTGAGCTTAATATAGATCAGTATCAGGATTGCTGGACATAATGAAAACGTCAAATTTCACAATGATGAAAATACCGACGATGAAAGAAACAGTAGATAATGGGATACGATAATTATTCGAACATGTGATCCTGCCATTATCTCTGGTATAGTATCAACAATGCAAAATGAGAGACCGAATATTAATACAACCCTCTTTTCCGAACATTAAAACGATTTATTAAAATCTAACAATCGGACACGAAAATTAAGAATCACTCTCGTTGGTTTGTCGTAAACTACGTTCATCGCAATATGCGTTCTTACTACAAAAAAAAAAAATAAAAAAAAATTTTTTTAAAAATTTAAAGAGAAAAAAAGACGGTTGGAGTTGGAAACAGTGCCAACAGACGTAGAATAAATATTAACGTGGGGAACGAGCGATGGAAAATCGTCGTCAGAATCAGCTAATTAAATTAATTCGCGCGTCAAAGCCAGTTTGGGAGAGGGTAGAAAGCAGCGATTTTCCGAGTCGACGCGCGACCGCCATATTAGCCGAACGATATCGTTCATTATTTCGCGTTACCTTTTGCCACTTTCTTTTTTGTCGTTCTCTCTTTCCCTCCCTCTCTCTCTCTCTCTCTCTCTCTCTTTCTCTGCTCGTCGTTCTTTCTCGACCTCCCTCCCTCGCTTTGAAATCACGGATCAAACGTTGACTTTGTCGCGAAAAGTCGTACCCGCGGCGCGAAATAAAACGTGGAAGCCGCCATTGCGGCAGACGAACCCGGCCTGCACAATCCGCAGATAATTACGACGTCCAATTAGCATTAATTACTGACCTCTTTCTAATTAGAGGCACCGGTTGAAATATCGCCGATATCATTCCCTCGACGCGATTCGAGTGCCCCTTTTACATTCGGGAGCCTCTGATAGTTGACTATCTGCTACCCTATCTGATACTTTGAAGCATCCGATTCCCTTTTTTCTTTCTCTCTCCCTCTCTCTCTCTCTCTCTCTCTCTCTCTCTCTTTCCCTTCAAACTACGCGTCGTGTGCGAGGATATGTGTTTCTGTTTTTTGTTAATTTTTTTTCTCGCATTTCGCTTCGCGATTTACCTCGTACGATGTAGTTTCGTTCGATCGCGAGCAAGGGCGTTAATAATTTGACTCCAGTCAAGGAGTACGCCATTGTACACGGAGCAGACACGTTTGATCGGTTACCATCGGGATGCTGAATAATTCGTTGATTAAAATCCGCGATACGTCAGAGATCGGGGGCAAGGGAGGGGTAATTACGCGAAATAAAGTCTCTGTTGTATAGCGTCACGACAGGTGCCATAGTTAGAAGAGAGACGAGGGGTCGGGCACCTCGGAGAAATTCCCGTTTTTAATGATTCCTCTTTGATAAATTTATTTCTTGTAATTATGAGAAGCAAGATCTTTGCCGTGAAAGCACCGTCTTCCTCATTAATTACAACGTACGCCGCGACTTTTTATTTGTTAACATTTTTATCAGTGACTCGCTTTATCCTTGACGGATTTTCAAAACCCACAATTTCTTTTCAAAAATGGAAACAACCGAGGGAAGGTAGCTGTTATGCAACCGTTCTATCTTTGCTGCTTTTACTTTTTACTCTTCCCAACACCAATTTTCTGAACTATCCACAAAAACATCCGAAATGTACCGAAACATACGAAACAGCCCAAAGCTTCCTTACAAAGAAGTAAAGGACTTTCTAGAAGCCTTTTGACGATTCTGTAAAGTGGAAAAGTTCATTAATCAGTTAGTTTCAGCCTTGAACAGTATTGTCATTTTCTTCTCGACGAGCCGGAAAAAAAAGGGAAAACGAAGGAAACACTGTTTGTACCTTTGTGACTTCGCAAAAGTATACAATATGTCATATAACGATATTTGAAATGACGAAGTGAAATTATTTGCAGAAAATATTGTTTCCAATTGGAGGACCGTGCAAACACCGAGAGAAGCTAAAGATTTTATTGCCTTCGCTCCAATCATTTGTTCTAGGATACACGTGGCAAAAGTCTTAAAGAATCGGGAAGAAAGAAAAAATTTTCCGTGGTGATTCCCTTGAGTTCTGAACCGATTCGATTCGATCCGATCTGATAATACAATATTAGACAAGATATCGTTAAAGTGATAAAAAAAAAAGAATGATTTTGTGAGAATTCGAACATGTGCCATTCCTTCTTGGTGAATTAATCCAAAGGAAGGGACGTTCCAACAAATCCGATCGTCTCAGAGGGAATAGCCAATAAACTAGACACGCTTGTAATAAAACAGTCATAAATGGAACAGACATTATATGAAAGGCTGCATCATTGAAGATCATAATCTTAACTGCACGTTTATGTACAGCTAGATAAATATACTTGATTCAACGCGAGACAAATAAGCTATCGAATGATTAATATCAAACATTTTTTTGTTCTATTTTCTATGTTTCTATTAAATCTAAGATAGATATTTTCTTCGTTCGAAGCATCACCGTAGTAAGACAAACTTTCTCACATCCGCGACGACGACTCGGAATACGTGAACAGGTTAATTATTCATACGGGACGGAAGAACGAACAATATCCATCTGATGCGACAACAAATAAAGACGCAGACCGAGACGCGGCTCGAGCGTCCTGATGATCGCACCAGGAGAAACAACGTCGCCGAGTAATCCTAATAAGTAACGCCGTAACAGAGTTATTATTCATCCAGCCCGTTGTCTATTGACCTTCCAAAGTATCTCTAATAAAATACCATTAACTGCATCATCAATCATCGCGGCACAATCGGAGACAAAACACACGCTTTTACGTTCTCTCCGCCTGTTTCTCTCCTCCTTTACCCACTACTCTCTTTCTCTTGTCACTGCAAGCGCTCTCTCTCTCTCTCTCTCTCTGTCTCTCTTCCTCTCTCCCGTTCTAGTCGAAGCCATTCACCGTAACCACCATACCCGTCATCATCATACAGCGCCATTTATTCGCATTCAAACGAGCGAGGAGACACACTGTCATATACATTTTTTGGCGATAGAGGGGAGGGAGGAGGGAGGGAAGGGCACGAGAGAACGTGCGCAAGGGGATGCGAAGGGAAGAGGGGTAGGAGCAGGGGGTAGACGGCAGTAAATCCGCGCACTGATTCGATTAATTTGTCGGACGTTGACAAGCAACTCATTGTTAGGCATCCCCACCAGCGGGGGTCAGGAATTTTCGCCAGAACAGAATGACGATTTTCGATAAATCATCGTTGGCCCTGGCCAACCGCGGACAATGCTATTGTAAATTGTGTAGGCTTATGGACAACTAGTCGCCAAATACACCGGCCGTTTTTCCCGTCGTTCGCCATCGCTTTTCCTCCCATCGCTGAATACTTCTTTTTTTTTTTTCTCCCCCACCCCGCCAGCTTTATTAATCGTCTATCGCAGCGCCATTAATAATCGCGTCGTCGTTCGAGCATTTTCCCGCTTCAAATTTTCGGAACGCGAGTGTTCCTATGCAACCGTTGATTGGATTCTTTGTTTCGAGAATATTTTTAAACAGTTGATCGACGTTAAGTAATAATTTAAATTATGTAATTTGACATCGGGAGAAGTTGAGGAAGAACTGCGCGCGAAAAGTGTGAGTCATTCGCGAATAAGTACAATTACGTCACTCGACGATAATTACCCTTACAAAAGGGATCCTTAATTTCGAGATCGTGTATTGTTACAATCATATATTGGAATAGCTATTTCTATTACTAAACGTTGGTACTTGACCTACTACGTCATGTTTGAATGCAGTCAATAGAAATGAAAACACTACTACCGGAAGTAACTCGGAAGCAAAACATTGTCGACTTTTATTCTTTGTATTGAAGTTACTTCGTTTCAATTGCATCGATATGTTCTCATGTTTTCGTCTGGAAATGATTTCTTATAAATACTCTAATCCAAACAGTACGATGCTTATTTACCTTACAAGTTTCATTTTCAAAACGAAAGGAGAGTAACAGGGCGTCACTGATTTATACATATCTACGTATCTTAAATTTATGTATTTTAAATAATTAATTAATTCTACTATAATTAATAATTAATAATTAATTATACTATGCTATACTAATTAATAATTAATAATTAATTCTATTATATCCACTCAATCAATCGAGAATATAATGTTAAAAATCATCATTTGAATATTCTGAAATTTCAAATAACGCGCCATATTTGCAATGTCACGTGACACTTGCACAATGGCTGCTTCCCTCGCAAATTGAAAGATCGGAATGTTACGTCGATTGAAATTTCCTATACGTCATCACTAACATTCACGGATTAATCAGAGAGAAAAATTCTCGTTCGAAAGTCATTGAAACACGAGCTCTGTCGGAAACCACAAAAGAGTTGCAGTGGAGTCCGCGCGTTCCGAGACGATATTTTCATTGTGACGCTAGTTTTTGGCTAGCAGCTGCCAAATAAATGCTGGTTCGCATAGCCTTTGGTAGCTGTGTGCCGTGCAACAATGACGCTGGGTGCGAAAGAATACACGTACGATTATATCCATGCAATGGTACTTACCCGTACGTGTCCATTCCCTCCCGCGATCACGGAGGCGGAGCGTTGATTTTAACCGCAATGGATAAATCGGTGCTGCGTGCACAGGGGTTCCCTCTTTATTCACCGGCGTCCTGTCGTTATTGTTCGAGAGAGTGGCTGCCGCCGCGAGAGCCACTTCTAATCATTATTGTCACCGGCACTCGCGCTAGAGAAGTAACACTCTTTCCGTGTTCGCTTTCACCTGACTAATGACTTTCACGAGACCGTTCCGCGCGCGTCGCTGGAACAACGCAGCGCTTCTTCTCGTTAACGAATCGAACGAAAGTATCGAACGCGCTATCGACTACCATAGTGAAGTTGCACGAACGTCCATTGGCGCTCCCTCCGATCTGTTCGTAATTAATTGTTCGAATGCGAGAAAGAGTGTTGAAAAGTGTGACGATCGTATTAGAAGGAAAGCTTCTGTCTACTAAACGATAATTGAGATGAAAAAGATTGTTTGGCTGTGGCTAGTTGATACTAATTTTAATTTGTTATTGTCGTACATGCATTTGTTATTGTCGTCAGTGTCTTGAGGTTAATATTTTCAATTGATGGGTTGTTGATATCTTCGAACTTTGCAGTAATATTTCTCTTTTCTTTTCAAATAAATTGTGAGTATTTTAGTCAGAAATTTACGATTTGTGATTTCTATGATATTACATATATTATTGAAGTTATTATATTATTGAATTAATGAAGTTACATACAATCCTTGCGAAAGGTTAGAATCTTTGTTATGAAAGAGTATATAGTCTACATTTACAAATGTCAATTTCGACAACTAACGGATTATTTATTTTTATTTTTAGATATGTGTAAAATGTTCAAAAGTGTAAACAATATACGCATGAAGTAATTTATGAGGCATCATAGCGTGAGGTGTGATTCAGATATAAATGTGAGTGTTTAATTTAATTATATTTCCTTCTTTTAATATGATATTTTATATTCAACAAATACAATGTTAGATTACATGGAAGACATAAGTTTATTTGGTCTATTATTAATCACTGGATGTACAGCAATTCATTTTTTCATTTTTATAAGCACAGCTATATGTATTTAAACAAAAGACAAGAAATACGAATGATGTGCTTTTATCAATCATATCATGGTCTTTGCTCATGGCTAAGCAACTACTATCTATCAACTATTATAACATCTACTCAATTATTTGTTAAGGTTATGTTTGAGCAACAATGTGATTCACAAAGAACGAGTTATTTGACAATAATTTCTACCTAAATTTATATCTCCTAGTTTGAAATAGTTACAAAATTAATAAATCATCATTGAACTCGATAAATAATATTATACCTATGTATACATATTATTTATATTATTTATACATATGCTTATATATATGTATATATAAATATATATGCACAATATATTTATATATTCATATAGAAACAAGTTATACCTATTTATCATATAAATAAAAGTTATATCTACATATACATATACCTATACTTATGTATACATATTATATACTTATATATATGTATATAATTATATATATAAGTATATATATATATATAATATTATTTATCGAGTTTAATGATTTAGTTTAATGCAATTGAACTTATGTGTACACACACACACACACACACACACAATTGTATTGTATCCTGTAAACATCATCGTATTTTTCTGTCTTTTGTTCCTTAAATTGAAAGTGAGATTGACGAATCGGAAGAATCGTTAGTTTTTGTGCACCAGCCACTCGTTATCGACGATAAGATGTATAATAGTAATCTCATCCCGAAATGTATTTAACTTATATTCGGCGATCACGATACAAAATAGCGAACCGCCGTGAAACCGGTTCGAAAACGTTCCCCCGCGATCCATGAGCTCCTTTTAGCGTTGGAAAAAAAAAAGTTCGATATACTGACAAAAGCGTAATATCAACAACGATGGAACACGGTGCCTCTCCATAGAGTATGACCCACTCGAGAGGAGAAAAGAGACCCCCTCGCGTTTTCATTTGTGGGGGCCAAAGGTCAATGCCTGCACACACTCGACATCGCGAAACGTAAGAACGAGGCATTATGGCGTTTGAAAAAAAGAAAAGAGAAAAAGAAAAAGGAATCAGAAAAGGAAGCGGTGAGTGAGGGACGACAGAGGACAGGGGGTGAAACGAGAAGAGTGAGAAAGAGAGCAAGAACCTACGGCCCACTCGAAAAACCTCGGTCATATTATGCCAAAGCCCGGGCAGAATCTTGACTTGCGACGATATTTTTCAAGTGCCGAGAAACCAAGCTCTCCCGGCTCTCCCCTTCCTTCACCGAGCACCGATAATGCTGAAAGAAACATTTATGCGCGAACCCTCGAATGTTTTTCCAAAGCTTTATATATGGCTAAAGGGCGATCCGGCATAGTGGTGTTCGTCGATGGTGCCGCTTTCACGTGAGTTGAACTCACGTTTCCCATAATATGCCTTGCATTAATTGCATTCGACTATCGAATTGAATTTCATAACACATCCCTGATGTTTATATTCTATATTTCCCGAAAGTTATCACTTATTGACAAATGAAATCGTAGCCTACGTGTTTTATTAAATATCATCTGAACTCGATATTCTTTATCTGTACCAAATAAAAAATTCTTACCCAAAAGGCGATGCAATATATATTCTCTCCTACTATCATCGTTATCATTTATTTCTTACGCTGTACCTGCGATACTTGCGTGGATGTGCGTAACCAGCGGCTTCAGTCGCGAGTTATTCATCNCACCCAAAAAAAAAAAAAAAAAAAAAAAGGAAGAAAAAAGAAAAGAAAGAAACGAGATTCTTGAAAGGATCCCAGCGCAGAGGCCATTAAAAGGTTTACATTCACAAGCACCTTTCTCTGCTCCCGCGGTCGAGGGTCAAGGGATGATGCGTTTCCCGAAAGAGCAGAGAACCGCGAGTGTCCACAGAAAGTGCCATTCCTCCGTTCTCCCTTTCTTTCTTTTTTTCTCTCGTCCGCAATCGCGCGTCTCATTCATCCCCCGGAGCGTCTTCGTCCTCCTCTTGAACCGGCTCATGTATCGGTCTCATTTTGGCCACCGCGCCGCGTCGTTTGCAAGTATCGTGGTCGGCACCGGTGAAAATTATCATCGTGCGTTTGATTGTCGGGAGGAAACACGGTAGAAATGGTGTTCATTCATCCGGTGCACTTGATGCGGCCATTGCATCGCCGACTTTCGTGCAGCAGCTTCGCTGCGACATTCCGCGGTGAAAGGCCCTTCTTGATACGCGGCAGATATCCCGTAAATGGTTGTACGAGGGCTCTCGTGCAGGGAAAAACGGATTGCCGGGTGAGGGACGAATGGCAGTGAGCTCCCCTACTCCGGAAAGAAATTAGTGAGGAAGGAAAAAGCATCGTTTTGTGCCGCGTAAACGCTTGCGAGATCTTTACCAAGCCGCTGCGACCAAACCAGGGTACATTTATTATGGTGGTTCCATTGTGTTACGACTACATACAGGATGTCGTAGATTATATTTTTTAATTGTGCGTCCTTTCGAGGATCATTCGTTATCCGAGGCGAAACGATTGGTAGAGGCATCCTTGGAAGTTTTTCGAATTCATATACGTTGAAGACTTTTTTTTTTAGAAGAATCTTGTTTACAATTAATTTAGTGGTCCCTGTTAAACTATATATTATATAAATCTGTAGAATTTTTTTCTATAATCCTTTCCCAACATATAATCTGTACTTGTGATTCTACAATTAAGTTACATACGTTTTCAAACACAAGCAAATATCCGTATTTTTTTCGCGTGGTAGTGTACATACTGAAATACATATCTTCAATTCTGCTCCCTTGTTCTTCAGAAATGGTTTTCTTCTCAATTGTTAGCAACTTGTAACAAGAGTTTCCGTTGTTTCTGTGGACATTTTCTTGGTAGAATGTTAACATGTTATGTAAAACGAGCGTGAAAATATCGAAACGATAGAATGGCATTTTTCTTTCTTTTGCAAAGTAAAAGTACAAGGAAGTCTTTAATCATTTGTTCCCGGGATTTTTGTATGCACGAAGAAAACTGGGGTGGAAGCGTTTCGGTGAATTTCGATGATTGTTCTCCCCTCGTTCCAGACCTCCGCCGTTTGTTACCGTTTTTTTCGCGGATCTATGGCCGAGGTTCTGTTGAAACGTTGCCCCGATAAGAATGCCGTCTTGCCTTGCATTGATACAACCTGAATGCAATTTACCTGCGTTTATTCGAGCGATTCTTCGGATTGTGTTTCACGCGATTCTCTGCCGCGGAGGCGGTGCTCCGAGGGGAAAAAAAAAAAATTTACCCCGGTATTATCCTATACGTTTGCCCCCGCTGACTTTTCACTGGGGAAAACTTCTTGCCACGGAATAAATTTCAATTGTCGTTTCGAGCGACGCGGGGCTCGAAAATAATTGTCGTTTGCCGGCGAACAGTCGCGCGGAAGAAGTTCAGCGGGTGAAATTCACGCGGGAATAAGGCGGTGGGCATTGTTCGAAATGTGAAAGACTTGTTTTTCGCGGCAAGGCTCAGCCGAAAACTCGTTCAGCCAAAGACTTTCCCTGCGCGTTATTCGACGACTCCATTGGAACGCGCCCCGGGACAATCGCGTCGATAGCAAAAGCGGCCTGTCGCTTGATAAATGTCCAACCCTTTATGGGGATCGCCACAGAGGACCACCTAAGTGGTTTTCTTAATTATTTAGTTCGGAAGTTCTTGTTCGTTCGGGAGGGGAATTTTGTTCTAAATAGAAAGGGAAGGCTTTCCGAAAGTTTATTCGGAGAAACATTCGATGTGACACGTTCTTCACCCTTTTGTACGTCAACTTTTTACTTTGAATTCTATATAGAAAATGAAGTCTAATTTCTTTCTTTCTCTCACTTTACGTGAAATGACATAGTAGCGTTTTCTAAATGTTCGTACAATTGCTTTAACAATATCACTCTTTTGTACCACTATTAAATATATGTACAAGAATGTTGTATACAATTTTCTTCTTGAAAGAAACCTATCGATAAATATAGGAAATTCTCTGTGCAATGATTATCGTATCGTTACACAATATTTCTCCGTTCTATCGCATGGCGAGAATACATTCATTAGCAATGGAAAAAGGCTGGCGGAAGGAGCAAGCACGTGACATCGTCTTTTTCAATCAGTCTCGCCTAGCACGAGAAAGGCTTCTGGTTTCCCCTGCAAACGTCCTCGCCCTTTGCACGTAACCGAAATGGATTCCGCGTTCAGCTCGGTATCGTTTCAGCCACAACGTTTAATTAACTAATCATCAATGCGCCACGAAGCCAGAATCAGTTCGACTCGTTACGGTCCTTTGGCTCTGTTTTCCAAGTAAATTGTTCGAGTCGTCGTTGTAACTGGCATATGTTACCCTCCGCGGATTCTAACCACGTCCCAACGACGCAACACTCCGAATATATTTTTACTGCACTGCACTCGGGCCAAATGTCCAAGAACACTATCGAGCGTATTCAAGATGGATCAACAAGGTGGCACAAAGAACGACGCTTTAATAATGCAACCGAGTCAAGAGGAAACGAATTCTCTTCGTCCCACCCCCTCTCGCTGAAGGAGTCTTTTCTCGTCCTTTCGATGCTGTTCGATCCTCGAGGATGCCACTTTTTCATTTACGATAGCGACATCAAGCACCACGGGTCAGAGCATTGCGAAAACAGTTAGGCGCATTGTATCATCCGTAGGAGAGATTTTCTTTTTTTTTTTTTTATTCAGAATGGGACATTGTTTCAACCCGTTCGACGAAAACAATAGCATAGGACTCGAGTGCTTGTACGTTGAAACACTTTTGCCTACCAGTCAGCACCGACAATGATCTCGTTAAAGAGGCCTGACTGGTCCACTTTGGACCCGATAATGCCTTTCTTTTCACCCTCTTTTTACTCCGCTCTCTCGATCGTCGCTCTCGATTGTTTCGTGGCGAGTCGAGCGTCAAGGTTATGTCAGTTTCTTCTTTTGACTTTATCGCCGCCAAATAGACCTCCCGACGGATGCCAGTTGACGAGGGTTGAAGTTTCTCTACAACTGTGAGAAACACTCGGTTATTTCGTTCTAATTTTCGTTGTATTTCATTCTTCGATACGATTTATTGACTATTATTCGGGATAAGAACTTGAACAACGTTCTGTGTATTTTATGCTGCAAGAAACTTTTCATAACGCGTGATTAGTTGAATTTACCTCACTTAATTTAGTTCAATTCTGTCTCGTTTCTCTATTTACGTTGCCCGCCATTGTATGCCAGAAGAGTAGAAGTTATAAAAAAAGACGTTTTTTAAAATTTAATTACAGTAAACCTCGCAAAAAAAAAAGACATCACTAGACTCTCTCACGCTTTCGTGTCATTTTCGTGTTCGAAAAAGATCGAGTCGACAATAATAACAACGTCTACAGACAACGACGAGAGCTGCCATTCAGATCTCCCGTGGCGCGGAAGACGCGTAACAGCATCGAATGGAAAAAAAGGTGCGATTAAAGGGCGGTCAAGAAGTTTGGCCGGAAGCGTGCGTCGTCTAAGGGAGAAAGGAGTTCGCGCCCCGTTATCGGTACGCGGGAACGCATGAGAGTACGTATAATGTACGCACGAGTCCTACCCGGCGAGAAGAAGAAAGAAAAGGAGAGAGGAAAGTACGCACCCTACCGAGGAAACGGGCCAACAGAGCCAGCGGGGTTTCTCAGGGTGAGCAGAGTGAAAAAGGTGCCCGCGCCGATACAATTGGCCTCTAAACAGAGGGTAGTTATAGCGAAACGCAATGCCCATTGGGGTGAAGATGAAGGGCGATCACGACTCTCCTTGTTCTTCGTTCTTACTCGTGTCGTGCCCTATAAAAGCAAAGGGTGGTCACCTTCGAACGATTCGCAGCGAGACTTTTCAATGCACCGATCGAACGAGCATAGAGGAAAAAAAAAATCTTTTTTACACGTACGTACATGTATAGAGATGTATAGACGTACAGGAAAAGGGAGTAGGACGACGAGAGGTGCCGTTTGACGGGAACCTGACGACTCCTATGCCTTCTTCTCGCTTTTATATTTTCATACTCTATTCCCTAAGCTGGCTGCTGGCTTTGAATGGCCGCTCCAGTTTCTTTAATGTCGCGAGGAAATTTTAGGTTATGAATTTCGTTCCTTTTCTCTCTCTCTCTCTCTCTCTTTCTCTTGTCGTTGTTCCGCAGCTGGCGTCGCGCCGTGCGAAACCTTCGTCGCAGGGATTTCGATCTCGATTCCAGATCGCATTGGATTCGCTCAATACCTGACACTCGGTCGACCTGTACGACAACGAATCTTTCCAATCGAATATCGATCTTAACACTTTGACGGTAGCTGATAGTCGAAATGAATTTTTCGGAACAATCTGCACGGCAGTGCGCTCGATTTTTTTTTCGACCGATTCCAAAGGAGTCTTGGTTCTTCGGTTTTGCAACAGTTGAAAGTATCCGTATTATTCTTGGGTTTCTTGAGAGTCAGTCTCTTGTCAAAGTTTTAATTTCGCTTCAGTCCGCCACAATTGTTTGATCGAAATTGAGGTAGAAATGACGAAAAGGAGTTGATTAATGAAAGTCATAGATTCATTTATTACTTCGATTTGTTGATAATAATAAATATATGCACATATATACCGTCAAGNATGTTTTTTGGTTTTAAAAATTTTCCATTTTTTTTTTTTTTTTTAATGAAATCCGCTCGTGTGAATTTCGATCGATCGTTCAACGAACATCGTTCACGTCGGATGGACGAGTCTTACACAATTGTGCTACGAACAAATAATAATGATTCATTTATAACAAACTGATTTTTCACATGTAGATATTTATATACGATTATGTACATGTATACGCTGAACGAACTTATATACACGCTTATTGATCATGTCGACAATTTTATTTTTCGCTCTCGCACTTATAGACTAATGATTCCTTTTTTTTTTATGCATTCGTCAGCCATTTTGGAATGTGTGTACATTATGTTGTACATACGTACATACATACGCGTGTACATTATGTTATACATTGCATATACAAACAGGATTGACACAAGAAAAAATGAAAATCGAAAATGAAAGGAAAAAATAAACTCGTCGAACACGATCGCCTCCCCCTTCCCCTATAAATAATCCTACTTACGGTGCAACAATTTCGCGCGCGTGTGTGCTCTAGACGATACTTACGACAAGAGGTATACGAGATTTTTTTTTTTTTTTAAACCTACGGAAAGAAGACACGTACACGTACAATGGATTAGTCGCGTTCGACGCAAATCGACCCCATAAGATTCTGTACAGATGAGCGGTTTGTAACAAATTCGCCGCCACGGCAATTTCAAGTTCGCGCGTCCAACATTTTCTTAAAATTCGCGCGAGCGGTTTGCGTTAATTCACCGTCGAGCTTTGCATTTGCTTTCGTACTTAAAAAATCATCGCGCTGAAATTACTGCAAATCGCTCGTCTGGATTGATCTACAGTGGACTCGCGTGTAAGACGATTTCATACATACGCGTAACATATTAACCGTATTATACGGGAGACTATTGTATACAAAACAGTTGTTTCGAAAACAGTAAAAATACAATAGAATACGATAGAAAACCGCGATGCGATGAATTTTCTTTCCTTATTAGCTAAGCAGTAAGTCCGTCTTGGTAGACGCAAATTTGCCAACTAAAGATCGTTCAACGAGACGAGGGATCAGACGCAAACAAAATATTCACGTGCGCAAGACAGAAGCTATACTATGATCTCTATTATTATCGCTATTATTATTATTATTGACGTCAAATATATTCAGTTATTAATTTCAGGGATGTATTTGTATCAGTTCAATCAAATCAAACACAGTCTACGTCGTTATTCATTTAATATTCTTTTCTAATTCACAATTATTGTATTATATTTGCATGTCTAATTCGTTATAATTTATTGTGTTGTATTATATTTGTATTTTTTGCGTTAATTTTGTGATAAGACCAACGGTACGTGGTCATAAACGTGCTCCATAACTTAGTATGTTTAAGCATCTATGTTGGCTGTGAACAATAGCCAAAAGGATAATTATAAATATAAATAATAATAATAAAAATAATTATAATAATAACTAATAAATAATAGCTATAATAATTGACAATCAAAATAATAAAATATTGATTATTTACATTGTAAAATATTGCTTGTTTTCTTTAGTTCGTTATTTATGTAACCTAGTTTTATTTGTCCATTTTACTTTTACTTCTGTCGTGCTTAAAAGTTACTATCTCGACTAGTCGAACGAATTACAGTTGCCGCTAAAATTTGCGTCTCATGTGAATTGCTCCTTATAAATTAATATTCTCACGTAACGGGAACTTGCTGTCGCGGCGAATACATTATAAATCATTCTTTTGTACTGGACTTAAGAAATACGAATATATGCGCACTTGTTACAATGTAACGAAATCACAGTTAACAACTGGTCCATTTATATTTCATCATACCAGACCATGGTGATATGGACCATTACAATTTCACGGGAAGTTAAATAATAAAAAAATGCCATCAGAAGGATATCTAACTTTCTCTTGAATCATTACTGCCAGATAAAAATACTTGTATCCTGTTCGAATACATGGTAGAGCTGCAAAGAAAAACTTCTAATGATAGTAATAATAATAACAACAATAATAATTATGATAATAATTTCTAATAATGATAATAAATTATAAAAATCTAATTCAACTGAATTAACAAAAGTAATTTATGCAAAGAATATACACAATATTTATGTGAAGAATATACGTAATTTATATACAAGAATATTTATTATATACAAGAATAATTTATTCAAAGTTAAGTAAATTTATGTAATACTATCATCATTTGTAAAGCTACCTTCTACAGTTCTACCATCTATTCAAAGAAATAGGATGTAGAATATTTCTGTGATTTGAAAACTATCGTTTCTTTGCTAATGTTCGCGATATCATTCGATGACATTTCAATTGGAGTTATAAAAGGTTGTAGGCTTTTCTAATAACATTCCGTTATAAATGTAAATTACTAGTGTGCACATTACTTTTATACGTGTGAAAATAGATTTTTTTAAACGTGTGTTTTGTTTTCCACAAAATTATTACAGAAAACTAGATATGCTGATATTTTTTTTAATACATTGAATGAAAGCGTTGGAAAAAGCTGTATTAAACAGTTTATGTCTCAGATATGAAATCGATGAAATCTGATTGTTAAATACTGAAAGTTGTTTAAAGTCGCATGTGAAACCATTTTTTCATCAGATATGTCTATTTAAATTAATACGGCTGAGTGGTACGCTGCGAATAACCAACGACAGACGATTCAAAGAAAATTCCATTACAATTTCTGTGTAAAAGCTATTTGTGATTAATTCGTTACATACCAAATAATGTAAGGTTCTGGAAAACCCCTGATCGACATACAATTTTGAAAGGCCAAATAAAGGGAGAACCCCTCCAATATAAAATTTTAATTTTAATAAGTATTTTTAGTTTCGAAGATATTAATAAAACATTTACAGACATTTAAGATATTAATAAACATTTCATTAATACTGTAAGTATTTAAAAATACTATGTATTGTATTAATAAAACACAACAATATTTGCGAGATGTCTTATAGATATTGAGACTGACTTCAGAATTCAGTGTACCGTACCGAAAGTTATTTATTAATATCTTTGAAAGTGATTTGAAACTAAAATTTCACATTTGAGATTTTCTCCCATTCCCTTCAAAGTTCCATGTCGGAAACTGGTGTTTTTCGGAAACGATATCTTAATACAGTAGTACTTCCATTATCGTAATGTTCTAATATCCGAATAATGCATCCTTTTTCGCGCAAGATTTCCATATAACATTCGATTTTATCTATTTCATCTATTTTTCATTATTTATCTGTTTTATAACTAATCATTAATTCTATATAATCCCAATAGTTTTTAACACTACAACTACCACACCAGTCATTTTGACTGGTCTGACAACTTTATTTTAAAATTCCTACTTCATGTTACATTTTTTTTTCGCAATGATGTAATGACTTTTGCAGGGACGGCTAAAGGATTAATATAATGAACTTTAATTTTGTTTTATTCATTTAAAATAAAAGTAATTTTGTATCATGGTTACTTATACTAGTACCAATCATTTTGACTGGTTTTGATAGAGATAGGTACGTCTCAACTGTTGGTAGTTCCAGTGTTAAGGATTTCCATACAACATTCAGTTTTTCCGATAAAACTCATTGAATCAAGTAAATATTGAATTATCAAAATCACATTTCTTCACAATATCGAGTATATACTTTTAAAATATGTATACATTCTTTTACAATATTCATTATATACTCAATACTGTGAAAAAATGTGATTTTGATAATTCAATATTTACTTGATTCAATGAGTTTTATCGGAAAAACTGAATGTTATATGGAAATCTTTAAAAACTATTGGAATTGTATAAAATCAATGACTAGTCATAGAACAGATAAATAATGAAAAATAGATAGGCTAAATAATAAAAAATAATGAAAAAAGGATAGAGGTAAATAATGATACATATAATGATAATAGAATGATAATAGAAATAAAGAATAATTAGTTGTGAAATATAATGAATATCTATATGTTAGTGAAATATAATGAATATCTATACTTCGGCAATACGAAAAATATTGAAAAGTGTATCTATACTATCTACTATCTACTAATATCTACTAATATCTATACTTCAGCAGCACGAAAAATATTGAAAAGTGTCTTATCAGAAAATTAAATGATGAATAGAAATAAAGAATAATTAATTGAATTATAATGAATATCTATACTTTAACAATACGAAAAATATTGAAAAGTGTATTATTAGAAAATTAAAGTGTATTATTAGAAAATTAAATGATAAATAGAAATAATGAATAATTAGTTGTGAAATAATGAATAATTAGTTGTGAATATCTACATGTTAGTGAAATGTAATGAATATCTATACTTTAGCAATACGAAAAATATTGAAAAATATGTTAGAAAATTAAATGATCAATAGAAATAAAAAACAATGGATATATATACTTAGCAATATTATGAATATATAGTATAAAGTTGAAATATAATGAATATATATGCTTTAGCAATACGAAAAGTATTGAAAAGTATATTATTAGAAGATTAAGTGATCAATAGAAATAAAAATAATTACTTATTATATATATATA
>NIPQ01105921.1:0-16441 GCA_002806875.1 Lepidotrigona ventralis hoosana | reverse complement strand
CAATCGTTCAATTTTCAATCTACGCGAACTTTAAACATAATGAAACAAAGCAAAACAAAGTGAAAAAGAGAGAAGAAAATTTCATCGATAAAAAGAATTAATTCAACAGGAAAGATTTTTCTAAAAACAGTACAGAAGCTAGCGACCAGAGATAGAGATAGAGAGAGAGAGAGAGAGAGAGAGTTACAGTGGAGGATCGTGGCCGGACCGCCACCGACCATCTTCCCCAGGTTAGTCTCGCAATCGATCGATCGATCTCGACCCCTCGCAGGGCCAAGCATCCAGCAGGCGGTTTTTTGCAGCGGACTCGCGGGGAGGTGGTTCGAAGGTGGTTAGACGGAGAGTCTCGGGTAGGTAGGTAGGACTCGGGTTGGTACAGGTAGGCAGGGACCCGATACTCGCGGTGTGGAGGCAAGAGGCCAACCGGAGGAGAGTCTCGGAAGGAGGAACGAAACGGAGCGGAACACGGCGGCCGAAGAGGTCCGAGGAGAGGGCAGCCACAAGCTGTCCGGATCGATGATGCATGGTACCAGCGACTCCCTTGGTCGTGCTTACTCCCTTGCAAACTTCATCCTCGTAGGCTCCTTGCAACCTTGCAACCTCCTCCGCCTCCGGTTCCTCGCCCTCATCTGGCGCAGAGATATTCTGGCTCTTTATTCTGGCGCCGGATTCGCGCACCATCTCTGCAACCGGATCGAAACAAACATTTCAGACGCGCTCCTTCTGTTTCCAAACGTGTTCCTCTTTCGTTCGAAGCGGTCGCTTTTCAGAGCTCTTTCGTCCCGAGTCCGGTTATCGGTTCGAGTTACACGTACGGCTTTCAGAGCCGTATGTTGAAGTTGTTTTGACGATGTTGGTCGCGTTGATTTTCGTCGTTCTTAACTCTTCTAACTGTTGGCACTGAGCAATTGGGATTCTAACAATTTGGGCTTCAGTTACCAAGTTTGCTTATTTTTCATGTAGAATGTAGAATAACATTGAATGTTTCATGTTTCAGTAATCTAATATATGTATTTTTTCTATGCTCTATATACAGGTTGTCCCGCAACTGGAAGGTGATTCTATGTGTAAATAAAAAGCGTCGAGAAGAAAGAACAGAATTTTTTCGTTAAAATCTTCGTTTCCAGATTCGATTTTCTCGAAAACGGAGGCTTCAACGGAAACATTTTATTCTTTCTTCTCGACAGATTTCTTCACGCAGAATCATTCCCAGTCGGTCGATCACGAACCGACGATAAAGTGCGATTTTTTTCCTTTTAATCGGCGTTTCAAAGGTACCAAGATTGTAGCAATATCTGAGAAATTAATAACCAAGTGTAGAGGAGCAGAATGCTCGTCGATAGAAAGATGAATTCTGTCTCTTCGTAAAAGTATCAATCTTCAGCTTCATTCGGCGATCGATTCTCTAAAATTCAGAGACTATCGCATAGAAACGTGAACACGGGGGAGATCTGGATCCTGTTGGGAAGGTAGATCGCGCTGTCGTGAAGTTCGCGCTTATATATCGGAGCGGGTAGACGCGGAGGGCGCGTGATTACGCTAGTGGGAGTGGTGGAGGTTAGCCGCGGGCCAAGCATCTGGCCGTAATTACTAAATTATCCTTTAACTCCGCCGTCCACTCGAGGCCGCGCCGCGATCTTATCCGAGCCGGAGGGTTGTGCCTAGGTTTACTCAGCCAGCCCTGCACGCTGAAACGATCGTCGTTTATCCTCGGTTATATTCCCCTGCTGGTGGAAAGGAAACGTCTAGAAACTGCACGAGGGAAGACTGACTTGGTCAGAAACGCGATCGCGGAATGCCAAGTCGTTCGGAAAAACCGGTACCATAGAGAACGACGTCATCGACGAGAGAGCAGAGCGCTCCTCGCAACTGTTCTTCTTCTGATTCAGACTTCACGATCCCTTCGTGATGACATGTTTATGCGCAGGCTCGCCTGAACTCTGCGAACAGTTTCGCGATAGATAAGACCCTTCGTTGCTGACGAGCTGAAATAGAAGGCTTCAACAGTTTGAAGTTTTGTAAAATTTATTATATAAGAATGCAAGCTGGGATTCTTGGCAATATCTCGAGATTTCTAGGACGAAGAATATTTTAGTAAACTTAGTATACGAGGATCCTCGATTTTCGAAATTTCTTCCAATATAAATATACTTGTGACATTACGTTAGAAGTTAGAGCTGGTCCATGATATTTCTTGATGCTTTAATCCCTTCATACTCGACGTTGCTGCTACACGACTAGCTAGTTATCAACTGTCTAAACAGATAGGTACAAGTATTTCCTTCCGGCACGACTGTTTCTAATTTTAGTGCATTGCACCTTTTCGTTATTAATAATTATTAATCTATCCGGAGGAAGTTTAATTATCAACTCTTGTCGAGTAGAAATCTTGGAGAATCGAAATACATAATTTTCCCAAACTTTCGCGTACATTTCCACTCAGATGTTTGGAGCACCCTTTGCACTTTAAATGTATTACAATAAATGTTTTCTGAGAAATAAGAAGAATACCTTAATTACAGTATAATGTAAAATAGTAAAAATGAAACAGTATTTGTTGACAGGAAGTCAAAGTTCCAAAGGTAACTGATATTTGTCGCCTTCTCTCAAACCGAGAAACTTCGCGAATGTCCTTAATCGTCTATCGTAATCTTTGCTCGCGCGTTCACCTACGTGCACGCAGGCGTGTTTGTCGGTGTGGAGTCGCCTGCAGCATGAAGGTACACGCAGTCAAAGGCAGCCTGGTTCACGAGGAATATGACTGTAATCATTGGAAACAGGAAATCACCTGAATTTAAATACTTTCAACTCCCTCGTTCTCTACGGCGCGACTTTTACGACGGCGATCGTTAAATCCCTGTTTTATGGGAAACTTTGTTATCGTAGCTTCGTAAAGTAGCTTTATCGATCCTCGAAATCGCAATGATATCCCCTTGCAAACTTCGCCTTTAATCGCCGTGCGAAAGAATCGGCAAATTGGATTCGTTATATAACAATCGATCGCTCCGTGATCCTAACTGCCGTGGAATTATTAATCGTAGATGTATTTTTAATAGAGTGAAGCTTGTTCGTAGATTTTTGGAATAATTTATTTTCTGTCATGTTGATTCATCGATATATCGTGTAAACATGATGCATACGTCACATATTTATCTGTTTGATTTGATGCTAATGTCTCCATGAAACATATGTGCAAAGAATTAAAGAACATATTCTCGAAGATTTATTTTTTCTTCATAAATAAGTAGTATAAATATAGTTTCTTTTTTCTTGATAAAATAAATAAACGAAATTGGTGAAATAAAATGAATAATTTCAAATATCTCAGACTGTTCGGGGGTTCAAATAATGCTCCAAAATTTTACGTTCACTGCGAGTTCTCTTCCATCGACTCCAGTCCCCGATTTTCCCCTCAAAAGTCTCACGATTTTCAAAGTTCAGCGCAGATTTAATATTTTGTCGAGGACCACCGCTACTCGAAGATTAATTTTTTATATAGTTTCTTGATAAAATATATAAAGTATACATAAATAAATAAAATGAATAGTTTCAAATGTCTCAGACTGTTCGAGAGTTCAAATAATGCTCCAAAATTTTACGTTCACTGCGAGTTCTCTTCCATCGACTCCAGTCCCCGATTTTCCCCTCAAAAGTCTCACGATTTTCAAAGTTCAGCGCAGATTTAATATTTTGTCGAGGACCACCGCTACTCGAAGATTAATTTTTTGTATAGTTTCTTGATAAAATATATAAAGTATACATAAATAAATGAAATGAATAGTTTCAATATATAAATAAATGAAATGAATAGTTTGAAATATTCCAGACTGTTCGATAGCTGCAAATAATGCTCCAAAATTTCTCTTCCATCGACTCCAGTCCCCGATTTTCCCCTCAAAAGTCTCACGATTTTCAAAGTTCAGCGCAGATTTAATATTTTGTCGAGGACCACCGCTACTCGTCTCGTAACGTCGGTTTTCGCACGCACGTGCATGCGTGTAGAAGCGGTTCGGTCCGATGTGGGTGCAGACCGTAGCACGAGAGAGAGTACACGCAGCCAAAGGCGGATTGCGCCACGAAGATCGTGCGAGTTTACTGCACGAGCGCTTCTTTGTCTCGCATGCTCGCACACGTGAGGGGCCCCCCGATCGTTTCTTCCTTGTTCCTACGCTCTTTCTCTCTCTTTTGAACGTGTTAGGGATGTGCACGTGAATTTATACGTCGGTTCTCGTCCAACGAAAGAGGCTGCACGCTCGTCCTCGTCCGATTCATCGCGGACCGGAGATGATGCATCGTCTCGTGCGTCTCGATCGTGTTTCTCGCTCTCTCTTCTACTTTTTGGCCGTCCTGTTCGCTCGTCCTCCTCTGTCTTCGTCTCTCTAGCGGTTTTAACAAACGCTGGATACAACTCAATCGCCGGTCACGATTCCTTAAGCGGCTCTCACATTCGCCAATTTTGCAAATATCGATCGTGAAGATTGGAAAGCGGATCGGGAAAATTTTCGGAAAATGGAGTAAGATAGAACTGTTACATTTTTCTCGGAAGGTCGCTTTCTGCGTTTTTTTTCACTTTGATGGGAATTTTTATTGCACGTCCGTACAGAAAACGAAGTTGAGTTATTTTTAATCTTTGTATTAGTCTATTACACTGATTCTTTCCAGGAAATTCACTCATTAAAACCCACTAAAAATTCAACATTATTTTCTTTTATCGTCTCACACTTCAAAACAATTCAAATTATAAAGTCATATTTTTAGATTACACTAAACGTGTAATCTAAGTACTCTGAAATGCCCAATGATAGTAATTGAGGGCAAACTGTAAGACCACTCCAAATTTTCATTTTATCCACTATTTTACATTTCTATTTTGTACTTTCCAACACATTTATCATTTTAGAATTCTTTATTATTTGTAACGTATATTTTTATTATTATATAGCTTATGACATATCACTGGTTTGTTATTTCCTCTATAATAGTTGTACTTGAGGGTTAAAGTCTCTGGATTTCTATTAAACTCTATTTCTGTTTTATCGAAGTAATTTTAACTTCCTTGAAAGAAATTTTAATCTTACAGTATCAAAACACATTTCCCCAAAAGACAAAGCTTCGTAAAACGCAACTGCTTCGATCTTTCTCGATCCTTCTGGCCCCGTTTTCTCATACGAATACAGACTCTTAACAACTTGGAAAAGAGTTGGTCAACGAACTCTTGATAGAACACTACGTTGCAAATCGTTGCCTCGCGAGAAGCGTTCAAAGAGAGTCCGAAAAAAGAAGATGAAGAAGAAGAAGAAGGGAGGAAGAAAGCTCGAAGGGATGAAGAAAGAGGAACGCGGACGAAGAGGCTCGAGTTAGCATTAGCATTAGCATTAGCGCGAGTTTCCAAGGGCATTAATCAGGATTAAGCGGGCACGCTCGTCCGCGTTTCACAGGCCGAAAACACTCTGATATTTTTTCATGGTGCGCGCCACCCCTCTTGATTTATTTTTCTACGCGTACTGCTTCTTCGCGCTACTGTCCATTTGTCAAGAAGCTGCCTCGCCGCGCGCCTCTTTTACGCTCTTTTGTCGCGGACACGTCCGGCCGAAGAAAGGGTTAAAGCCTCTTCTTGTCTTCGATTTCAATAAGAAAACCTTTCGTCCAAGCTTTCGTCGATTCTTCCCTACCCTTTTCGTCGTTCAAGTTTTCTGATCTATTTGACTCAATTTGCCACCACATTTTCCTTCCCCTCTCTTTGCCACGTTTCCGCGTAAAATTATTACATTTATTATGAAAAACTCAAACTATTTGGAATTTATGGGCCAGTCAGTGTGGCAAAATTTCAGTGTGCAAAACGATTTATTGCTCTGATGGTAAAGTCGTTTTGAAGTCGTGTGAAAAATTCATTATACTTTTCTATGATAACAAATTTCGTAGTTATTTTTTAACATCATATTTATTTCAGTTCTTAACTTCTTTTTTTTTTGTTTGTTTGCCATTTTTTTCTTTTCATCTTGTTCTTATCTCAAACATATATGTACCTCGTATGAAATTGAAAAACGAGATATAATACCAATAGTTTTTTAATGTTAGAAAAACGGATGAATAGAAACTTCTCTTCAGTAAGAAGAAAGAAAATTCTATTAAAATTTAATATAACGTTCATCACGTTAATCTCAGTAGACAAATTAGAAAGATTCATAAACACTTAACCCGATCAAATTAATTTATCATTAATTTCATACATTTCTCTAAAATTATTCATCTGCCTCTTTTTTTTTAAAAAAAAAAAAAAAAAACTGAGATAACTGAAATTCTTCTTACGAAATTCTGTATCAAATTTATCGGTCGCTCTGTTATTTGTCGATGGTTTGATGATTCTCTTGAAGCGAGTTCGCACTATAGAAGGCTTGGTGGAATGAAAAAGTGACGGATGGAGTGTGGTCGATGGTCGCAACAGTCGATATTGTATCGTGACAGTGGTGCTGTCATCACGTTGCGTTCAACCGATCGACAGCAGAGGAAGAAACGGTCCTTTTATCGTGCGGGGTTATCGGTCGCCCTCGACATTAGCCATTAAAATGATTGGTCCAGCAATAATCAAGTCGCCTCGACAACTGGTACCCGTGCACGACGCATTCCGCCCCATGAATCAAAGCGAGAGCCGTATCAACCGGACTGGAACGTTCTTAAAATGTTCGCCAATCCCGATTTCCATTCGCAATATTCGAAAAGAATATTTTACGAACATTTAATACGGAGGAAAAATTTCATATAGCTTGGTGGTTGCCATCAAGTTTATGAAAACTGGCATGGAAAAGTGAAAAAAAAAGTTAAATTTCATTTTCTTGAATTTTATGAGAGATACATACGTGGAGATGGAGATTCGTAGAAATTCCAGAACTGAGTAATTGCAGGAAGATCATTACGGACCATCGATTCAGTGAATAATGACTTATCAAGGTCGTACTGATCTTTCGTTATTAATTTTTCAATGACGAGTTTAACAAAATTTCAGAAAACAATTTCGGATGTAAATCTAAAAGTCAGTTCATAATCGGTTAAATGCCATTACTAGATTGCGAGTTTCATGCATTTATGGGAAATTATATGCGAAGGTACAAAATTTCTATTTAGATTCCAACTCAGTCAGAAACGTATTGAAATAAAATTGATTATCTATTTATTAAACTATGATTTTATATAAAAGAAGAATTCAAAGTATTTTATCCAGCATCGCACAAATCAAAACTGACGCGCATAATTGATAATATTAAGGTAACTTAACCTATCACATCCTCAGTGATCAACCACTCACAGTGCTCCAATATTCGGTTTTCCAAATTGAAGAAACACAACCGAACAAAATACCACCGAGTAGTTTGTCGACAGCCAACAAAACGAGGAAAAACGAAGAGGAAAGAAAAGAGGACGATGGCGAATGCGAGAAGAAGAAACGTGTCGCGAAAAATGGTCGAGGCAAGAAACGGCCGAAGAGGAAGCGGCTGGAGTTACCGCGAAGGCAGCTTACCCGGGGCGAATTCAATGAGGGCACTGTTAGCGCACGAGTTCATTGATATCGCTCAATTAATAAATTTAAATAGCCCGACGTAATTCCGCGGCGTCTCGTCGCCGAACAGGGAGCGACCAAGAGAGAGGAACACGCGTTGTCCTTGTTCCCCTAATCTCCATTATTCTAATTGGAGACGAGGCTGATATTTTCGCGCTCGATATCCTGGAGGCGGCTCGATCGACTACTGCTACTAGGTCTTCCAACGCTGGGAGATGCGTTTCCGCGATTAGCGAAACGTGCCATGGCGCTTTGACACTGACAGAACGATCCCTTTCTCTCCCTCCTTTGAGTTTGCTTGTGCCTCGTTCCTCTGGTTATTACAGGAGAGAATTAATGGGAGAAAACGTTGCAGGATGAAATAGACGCTGGGTAAATGATGGCGTGGCTTTCATGACGTGGACAGAAGGCGCCTTTGACTCCCTTTGAAACGGCCAAACCAGACGATTTAATTAGTATCTCGTTTTGTTTATTAATAGAAACATTCGCTATCGGCGATGCTGGTAATTGGGAATTTAATATGATACTGGTGAGTATCGAACAATGCAAAATATTTAATGTTGAGATATATTGATGAATATTGAACAAGTATGCCAACGTAGAAGATTGAATGATGAGAAATGTTGATATCGGTAACGTTTGCTATCGCTGAAGTAATCGGGAATTTAATATATACAGGAGAATACTGAACGTTGAAAAATATTGATGAATATTAGTATTTATTATTTTTGGAGAATTTCACATTATGATATTTTACGGTATAGAGAAAATGGTGCGATAATGGTGTGCTCCAGAATCGAATGGGAGTGTTGTTGATTAATTAGAATTGCCACGATTTAATTTGAATTTCGATTTATTTATATTTAATTAATAGAAATTAATAGAAATAAAATTGGTGTCGGTAAAGTTGGAAATGAGAATATCGATGTTTGAAGAAGTTCAATGTGTTAATATTAGAGAATTTTATATTACGATATTGTGATGAGAGAAAATAATTTATGAATAACGACGTGTTTAGGTTCAATTCAAATTCCGGCAATGTAATTAATATTCGATTCTTTTCGTCAATATCGAAATACAACATCAAATTAATGAATTTGAACGCGAAAAATTGCAATTATTTAACTGACTACATTGTATATATATTAATAGAAAAGAATGGCACAAAATAAAGTAGTCGCAATTAGACGATGACAATTTCGAGAATCGACAAAATTGGAAATTTATGTCTGTTATTGCTTCGTTTCAATGCTGCACAAATTGCACGAATAAATTCGACAGTGAGTAATAAAATAAACATCAGCGAATTTTACCTGTCCATGAAAAAGATTAGCAAGATTGAAATCACGAGAAAGATATTCGATGTTTTACATATAGTAGATACATTTCGTAATTAGAAAAGCAAGCAACAAGCGGTTGAACAAGACTCGTAGTTGGAATAAACCACCATGCACGCCGGATCGATAAATCTTGGCCGACGGAACTATCGAGATCCGCTTAATAGAAATAACTTCGTTCGCAGTGTGATGCATTGCGCTTGTTCATCATCGTACGCGGAAATGATGAATACGATTAAGGCGTCTAATTTACAATGCCCTGGACCGTGGCGTAGCTACCGTAATCAACGCTTTATTGCTCTCTTTTACTTATTGTATTAACTTCATCAACCGACAGTTTCCATTAAAACAGTCATCATCTGCTCTCTCTCTCTCTCTCTCTCTCTCTTGTCTTGTTGCGTGATGTTCAACTTCTGAAAAAACTTGTTCCACGATACCGAAGTGGCACTTCACTCTAGTTTTTATGGCGATCAACATTTCACTCGTTCACTTTCGATAAGCGGCCTAGAGTGACTTCGCTCTTAACTGAAGTATCGCCTGAAATTTGTGAAATTTTAGAAGAGATAGGTAAATTTTTTTTATTTTTCAGTTCTTTTTTTTTTTTTTTAATGAATATAATGTATGTAATTAGAGTGGATAAGGTAGAAATTTGACTTACTGACGACTAATAAAGTTCAAGCTTCCAAGGAATGAAAACTTCGATTGAAGTTTTGAAGAAAATTCAGAAACCTTGCACGAAAATCGGCAGTTTAATTTTAATGAACCATTCTGCGGTTCTCACTTGACCATTGAAATCTGTTTTTCAACACTTTGACTAAAAAGGATATTTGCTCGATGTCACCTTCCATCTAGGTTCCGTAAAGTTCAACAAAATTGACATTATGACGAATCATTCTCTACTCCTCGATTGATCAAACCACTATGACATTCCCACTCCTAATCTCATTAACTCTGTGCGTTAATAATGGCACATTCATGCTTCGTATTGTCCCATAAACCAGCAAAACAAAAAGAAAAAAAGTCACAAAACATCAAACAAGAAAATTGTGTTCCTCTGCTAGCGATATTCCTCTAATTGTAAGGCGGTTATAAAACGAGAATCGATGACGATCGTGCGTGGCATTAATTAGCCGATCCATAAGGCGCGGCCTGGCAGGTGGTAAAATAAAAAAAAACGGAGAGAGAGATAGAGATAGAGAGAGAATCGTGTAATCCAGTTGGTAATCGATGCAATCCGGATATAGGCGCGACGCTAGCAGAGAACGGGAGAGAACGGAAACTCGGTGGCTCGTTAGCAGGACCGTACCGAAGGGGTAGGTGCAAACAGGTCCATTAAACTGAATGGCGAGACATTCTTTTCGCGCGGCGGCCGCTGATGTAAATCGAGCTTAATGGGCCGCGTTAATTGAAGCCGCGTCCGTCCATGGGGGCTGGTTGACTTATCGCGGCAGAGAATTCCCGTGCAGCAGCAGCAGGTTGTTCCAGGAAAAGAAACGCAGCGTAGAGAAGAGAGAACGAACGTGGAGCTTCGCGTGGGACCGTGTGCGTGCCATTTGCATTTGAGACCGGCGCGCCTCTATCTGCATCTTGCAGTTCGGATAAACCGCGCGATTAGCCTCGCCAAGTGGACTTTACCTCGTGCGAACGTAACTGAACGCATGGTGCTGGAAAATCATCGATACTTTGAACTGTTGCAACCTCTCGAAAGAAAATCATACGTCAGGTTCTATTTGGTCTCATTTCCAGGCGTGAAGCTTCTACTTGATTTCTGTTCCAAAGATGTTATTACATCGTGTATTTTAAATTCTTGAAAATTTCAACATCTCTAAGCATTTTTTTTTCAATTACTCGATCTATCTTGATTTTGAAAATTGTTTCTTTGTCTTTGCAACAATTCCATGAAACTTGGCTGCATGATTTTGTCGAGGGCGGTTCATTTTATTGAACTTTGGATATTGAGATTAAACGATGAAATGTTAAAATTTATTGAATTTCTGTGAAAATTTAACAAAACGATCTGAAAAAATCTTTCACTGTTCTTACGTGCACTGTGAATTTGTACAATTTTTCTTCATATATTCAGTATATTTCAAAATGGACATCAATCATCAACAAGATCGTTTCCTTTTTCTAAATCAGCTGCCAGGTTACAGAATAAATTTGCGGTTTGCATAAAATGAAGTTGGAGTACATTAGAAGAAGAAGAAAAAAAGAACGCAATTTTTTCGCCAATCTAATATTTAAATACATAACAAGTACTTATATACTTGTGCATCGATATATCTTTAACTATTTAAATATATAACAAACCCAGCCGGCAGTGAACAAGTCGCAAACACGTCTCCGCAATCGCCAACGAAGCGAGACCAGAAGATCGATATCTTCATATATCATTATCAGTCGCCGCAAAAAACCACGCATGTCGCTTCTACAGCCTACACACACGTCCGTCGGCCAATCCAATCTCCTGCAGCCGTGTTATATACCAACACGAACCCTGGTCGTACACACGGTCGAGAGAGAATCCACGTCGAACAGGATCGCCAAATAATTATGATCGCGCGTTGACAGGCCGCGGTGGGTTCGAGTTCCCATCCGCCTACTCCGTTGCATAAAACATTATGGCCGCCATCACTTAAGGCAGAGAGGGCCTCGATGAGCGTACACCGGCCGTGCTCTCTACGGGGTGTCCCGAAAACTCGCGTCCATCATCTTTTCGTGGCCTGGACACCCGTCATTTGCTTCTTACGCGCACCGCGGAGATTAATGAGAAGCGACTGGCCCTTTAATTTTCCTTTCATTAATTCGGTAGGCTGGCGATTATATCGAGGTTTCGTTAGGCAACGATTCCACGAGCGAGCGAGACAGCTGGTAATGAAACCGTGGATAGAAGGCTCTTCTCCGTCTCTTCTTTTTTTCTTCTCCCCTTTTTTCGCATCCTCTTTTCCTTGTTTTTTTCCCCCTCCCCCCTCTTTCCTTTTTTTCTTTCTCTCTTATTATCGTTTTTCGTACGTTTTTCGAACGACGAGACAGCCTGCTCGCACCACTCGCGATTATCATTCATTTGTATTCCGAGGAAGGAGCGCGCGCGCAATAAATGTTTAATTTATTGTTTATCGGACGTCGTGGATGTTGGCTTCTCCGAGCCGAAAAAAGAGAGAGAGAGAGAGAGGGACCGCTCTTTACGGAGATTGGAAAAAAATTCATTGGCGTATGCAAAATACGGGAATTCCAAAGTCCAGCACGGACGTTTAATAGAGACATAGTGCCTTGTCGGTGATGGAGACCGGCTTGTATTCATATACAAGGTGGTTGATTCATCTAGTCGCGCGTGTTTGAAAGTCTGCGAGGCAGAGCGACCGCTTCCTGTTGGACGATTAATCTCGGTACGAAATTCGTGGCTTCGCCGGACTATGAATATTTAAGATTGGGCAGCGTATTCTTGGAATCAGAGTTTTCTACACAAGGAGGGAGGGGGATATAAATTTCAACGATCGGCTTTAATCGGCCCGTGCAGTTAGATAAAATATTCGGCTATCTGTTAAATTCACAGATTGGATGTTACACGAGGAAATTCAAATACAAATGGCCAGTGTTAATTGCGGCGCCGTTAGAGATAAAATATTCCCACGAATACTCTATTCGAGAAATGTAAATTTACAAGCCTATACATTTTCTAAGTGTGAACTCAATAATATAATGATCAATAATTATAAAGTTACAATTTCTAATGAAGCTCCGCCGACCCAATCGTCTGAAATAATAAATATATCGTTGGGAGATATTTTCTGTTGTTCATATTCCCAACGGCGAACATACGATTTTCCAAAGATAGTGTCCGCGATACGAAGTGAGAAGGCGGTTCGTCAAGGACACGAAAGGGTTCACGGGTTCATGGCACTCGGGTAACCCTGTGCGACGGTGTCGTGAAAGAGCGGCAAAAAGTGACGGGCAGATGCGAGGCAGAATCCCGCGCGGATATAGTCGTGGACGAGATTTAAATCGCGCTAGCCAGCCTGCGGAGATCATTAATCGTTGTCACCGGACTAATTTTCGGCGGAGCTCGCTACCACGTCGGCACATTTTTCCCCCTCGTAAATATCTGACTCCGCAGTCGTCGATGTCGTTTCGCCCCGAACCTGTTCACGTTCGTCCGACATCAACCAGCTCGCACATTAACACTTTCGAAAGTTTCACGCAGCCGAGTGTAAATTCTTTGATCGTCGTCGGGAAGAAGTTGGATTTTCTGCCTTTTCAAAATTTCTTGTAGAAGTAGACGGCTTGAAAATGTTAAATCAATTTTTTGATAAGGCGAGAATAATCGGGTTTTGAAGGATAATTATTAAATATTCGAGTATTCAATGTGTGAGTGGAACATTGGAGTAATTGAAATAATTATTAAAAGTGTTTCTTCTTTTGATAGCGTGCAAATTACTGATTTATACAGCAGTTAGTTGAAATTACGTTCAATCTCGAAGACTTCGAAAATATCTGGTAAACTAAAGTCTGTACCTGATAAATTCCAAATTACTTCGGGTTGAATTTAATTACTGCGAGCAATGATTTATCCAATAGATAATCTGACAATCCAACAAACAAACGAAAAGTACAACGTAGAAGTCTAAAAGCAAGATCGAAAGTCCCTCAAAGTCAGAACGATCGCAAGTCTCGGTGTCGCGCGAAAGCTTCGAAACTCGGCACCGGCGCCTCTTCTTCCGGAGGATATAAATCGCCGACGATATATCAGCGTCGAAAAGCGCCGTCGTTCTCTCGGCTTATGTCGTCCGACGGCTATGGAAGACGTTGGTCGGTCAACGTCGAGAGCTTTTTGCTGGAAGGGCTTCGCCAAGGCAAAGAACAGGCAGAGAAAGAGGAGAAAGGTCGGAGAGCGCGGTGCAGCGTGTTCAGGACGAAGGAAACGAACGATTCGCGGCAAGGAAACGAACGCAACGTCGTCGTGGTGTCTCGAAGCTGAGCCGAACGTTCCAATTATACGCGAGAAACGGGCCGAAACAGGTTCCACGGCGGAACGTGCATACACATAATTTCCCGCCCCGATGCCAATAAAGGAGCTGGACCACGATTTTATAAGAGCCGCGCCTTCCAACCATCGCCTTTTTCTACCTTTTTGCCGTGGCCCGTGGTAGATTTCTCTTACCCCTGTCTCTCTCGCTTTTATCAGCGTGTGCAGAACGTTTTCTTCGCTTTTTCTCCCCCCCCCCCTCGGTAGTGAACCTGGAAACTGCTACGCGCTTCTGTCTTCCTTGTTTGTCGCGAAATCTTTAATTCTATCTTTCCTCCCTGTTATTATGTATCAACATCCAGTTTATCGTAGCAGAGTGTCCCGATGGTTTGGTTAATTTGCAATTAATAATAGTTAAATTTGGTTAAGTTTCGTGTTATACAATCGATAATTACAGACTCTGTGACAATGATCAACAACAGACTACTTCTGCGTTTAACTTGGCTTTGACTTTAGAAGCCGCTCTGTCAGTTCGAAGCAAACATTGTTGATTCAAAAACGAACAAATTTGGAGAGAAGTAGTTCCACTTGAGACCATTTTCTTCTCCTACATTTTACATGATGGCTGATAATTTCGTACATAAAATAAGGAAAGCGTCCGGGTATATATTTTAGGGGCGTGACATCTTTCGTCTTGCATACATCTATTATTCTCTGCCCTCTGTTCTTTCTTTTTTTCCACAATTATTTCCTTTCTTTCTTCACACGCCGTATCTTCCTCCGTTCTTCTTCTCATACGTGGCCTGCTCGCGCGGTCGCATAACAAGGAATCCTACGACTTTATGGTCGCTGCTCGGCAGCGGCCAACTTTTATTGGTCTGGCCATCGGCCGACTAATGGCTCGCTGGATCCAGATCCGGCGAGTTCGCGCCGGCCGCCACACAACTTCTTCATTTTACCACGTCGTACCTTCTTTCGTTCGAGCTGCCGTGCTCGCCTACCGCCGGTGTCGCGAGCTTCCACGCGATTCCGACGCCAACGGTAGAGTTCCAGCGCGTGTGCATTTGCAACAAAAAAAAAAAAAGAAAAAAAAAATAGAAAACCATGGGGGACGAGTGTAAATGCGGAGGTGGAATCGATTATTGAGTGTCCTCCCCTGCTCGAGATAGGGGGGACAAGCTTGGGCCCTTGTTTGGCTTGTTAATACGCTCGTATGTTCGATAATGTCGCGATTCTTCGAGTTTACAGAGGGTTTGCATTTTTCGTCCCCTTCGTTTCTGGTTTCTTTTAGTTCCCTCGGCAGATACATGAAGATACTTGTTTGGTATGTTGATAACGGAGGATTGCAGTTTCGGGGTGTTGATCGGGGAACTCGGTCGTTGAATTCTTGATTTTTATCATTTCAGTTTTACACTTGCGCGGGGGCCAGAAATTTGCGAGGATCCAAGCGACATTTTTCTAACCTGATTTCCTTGATGTTCTTGAGTTTGATGGAAATTTTAAATCGTTTCTTCGTTGCATATAGTGTTATTTAATTTTCCATAATTTTGACACAAATTTCTGGACAACAGGTATACACAAGTACAAGATACATATGAACAAATTAAAACTAATCAAACTATCCCTTGACGCATCAAATAACAGCACAATCGCAGTCACAAAAGACGCTCGAAACCTTCACTATTCAATACACCACTTTGAAATTCCAACGAACCTCGCAAACGAGCCATCACGAATCGCCTCGAATCTTCATCAAAGACACCACGCGATGCTCGACAATGGCAAACTCCCGCGGCTCGCCGGAGGCAAAAAAAAAAAACGGCCGAATACTTCCCGCTAAGCATCATCAATACCTTTCGGAGCAACAAATCAAGAGCGGAAACATAATGACAAACGAAAGTGGCTTAAAAAACGAGAACGCTGGCATTCGAGCGAGAACAGAGATATAAAGCGAAAGAAAAGCATAAAGAGCAATAAAGGATCGAGAGTGAGAGACAAAAGGGACGACGGTAGAGTTTCGAAGACGAGGAACATGAAACGATTAAAATGTTGCAAAGATTAAAAGAAGTTTTAATACATACTAGGTATGTATTAAATTATCATGTATTGTTTCGTAAATTACGAAAATTAACATACAAATTTCAGACTTTGGAAGATGTTTGAATATCAAAGAGAAACGACGTTGATCGCTTTGTTACATCAACGATGTTGACGGCGTTGATGATGTAATATAATATCCTTACAATATCAATATGCGTTAATATACAACACGATACAATGAGTTTCACCAAGCCCAAGTTTTATCAATGCAATTTCATCTTTCCCCGATTTCTCCCAACGCCGTGCTGTTAATAATTACTCGCAGCGAAGGGTTAGAGTTGCTCGCCGTGGAAAAAGGGAGTAACACGAACGAAGAGAAACGAGAGACGGAAAGAACAGAGAGCAATTGGAGAGGGAAAGAGAGGTAGAGAGGCCAGTGATAATTGACCGTTTAACGATCGCGCCGATTTCCTCCCCCTTAAGGCTGCGCGGAGGTCCTCTCTAGCGAGCGAGCGGACCGAGCCACGCTCGTATATACGCGAGAAA
>NIPQ01105893.1:4192-16642 GCA_002806875.1 Lepidotrigona ventralis hoosana | reverse complement strand
TGAATTTGTATAAAAATTCGCAGGCTGATAATTAAAGGATGTATTGTATTGCGAAAGATAAATAAACAATGGTTCTAAGATGCGTCTGACAAATGAAAATTTTTTAAATTGCGTTAACAAACAGTCAGTCAAAATCTATGATCACTTGTATTAATCTGGAATTTGCGCAAATATTTTTGCTAAGTACTTTTACCTTTAAATTTACTATGCAAAAGATGACGATTGGAAACATTCTTCCAAGCGGATATTTAAAAGAGAAAGATAATAAAATTTTAATAATTGAATTTTAATGATCGCCTGAGGATATTTAAGAGGACATTTAAAAGAGAAGGATAATAAAATATTAATAATTGAATTTTAATGAATAATTAAATTTTAATGATCGCCTAATCTTAAACCAGATTAAGTTATTAATATAGTGAGAAAAGCTTGATGTTTCCTCCGGAAACATGCTTCAATCTGACAGAAACATCTAATGGAAGTTTTATAACATTGTTGGGACGATACGCCATTTGAAAATTGAAATAAATTAATTGAAACAGTAAAAGTAGTATTAAAAAACAAAGGAGGATTTTTGATGGAAATCTAGACGTAACACATGTTATAAATTCTCGACAAGTGTGTTTTCCTTTTCTTCTAAATTCTTGTACTTTTTTTAGACATTTATTTAGTATTTTTTACGTAATTAAATAAGATCATTCTCAAAAAAAAAGAATTGCAATCGTAGCAAAGTAGACACGTGTGGATCTGATTGTCGAGAAGAGCATTAGGATTGAGAAGATCACATGTAGGAAAATCTATCTAGCTTAATTTAATCAAGTTTAAACTTACATTATACTAACAAAATACTAAGAATGTACTCAGTAATACCAAGTTAAGTACACATGATTTCGACGTTATATTCATGCTTGATTGTCCAACCTCGAAATCCCGCGGCGAATGAACGAAGCTTCACAACATTAACAAGGAAATGTTAATGAACCGATCGACTCTGAACCGTGGTTTCGCGCGTCGAATCGTTTGAACGAGATGGAGCCTAGGAGACCGGAAAATACCATCTGTTTCACGAGCTGACACTCGAAGCGGAAAAATGACAATTTCGTTCGAGCCTCGCCGGAAATTGTCGACATGTTTCTATTCGCTGAGGATCGCACCGCTTCTTAGATTGCTCCGATTCACCGTCCGTGATAATCTCATTATTCCTCGAAAGAAACGACTCGAAATTGCGAAACTGGACGTGACAGATGGACGGTCTGTTAACTAATCATTTCAGTTTTTCGAGATCGATCGGAGCATACCCCGACGTTTTGTCGAGGTGAATTTACTCGAACGGAAACCAACCTTCGACCGATACATCGATGAGTTTGCTTCTTCAAAGGGCAAGAACGTCCTCGTTTAAAAAGGACCGAAGTCAACCAGAGGAAAAACTGCGCCGCCGTCGTCGTGTCGAAGTTTTAATGAACGCGCACGCGATGAAAACGATGTTCCACGGATAATGAGAATATTCCAAGAAACAGAGTGTTCCACGATAATGAGATATTTCAACGAAAATCTGTCTAATATTTAGCCTGTGTCCATTGTTGTTAGATATGAATTCGGTCTCGCGGTAATCACCGCGCAATGTGGAAATGATTATGCGTTGAAACGTTTTTAATCGGATCGAAGTAGTCGAGGCAAACGGGGCAAGATGAACAGAGAGAAAGGAGAGGAGTGTGATACTTTGCAAAAGCGACTGTTCATAATTGTAATTTCATATGATTCTCCCGACGAAATAACGTGGCTCGTTTCATTTATGCGCGGATAATTAAATGCTATCCATATTTCTGTGGATCGTGGAACGCGATCGAAGTTTCCAGGTTACGTTGAATTAATAATAAATGTTACCCATCACTGGAACGAGAGAAAGAAATCTAAAGATTGATCCTTGATACTTGAAACTCGGAGAACGTTGATCAAATGAGAAACACAGACTGTGACTGTGGTTAAATTAGCGCGCGAGACATTCGTGAAATCTTAATAATCTGTTGGTACATGGGTCAAGGGTGGTAACCACCCTGTTACGAAGCAATTCCGGTAAATAGGTGGCTCGTCACGGTCCATCAGAGAAATTGATAGCAAACTTGCGATCGTCTAATTTGGCTGAAACACCCGTCTGCTTAGTATCCTAATCATGTTCGACCTCCTGGGAGTCTGCGAGGTAATTAAATGTGCAGTAACGAGAGTAACATCGGATAAGCGAAACTCGAACGTTCTGATATCGAACGTCGGGCGAAAACCGTTATCGGTGCAAATTTTGCCAAAGGAAATGTAACCGAAATGAAATAATTTAATTGGTTATTTCATTGCACTGAATGTTATTATCACTTCAATTCATAGAAACTATTACAATACTTCTTCTACCTATGAATTCAATAATAAAACTCTGAACACAAAAGATCTTCAAATTTCCCTTCAAAGAATCGTCTTTTATTTGATGTTACTCTGCTCTCCAAGAAGACGTCACCTCGAGACACAATTAAAAGCTCGGTAAACGGTTGACAATCAGAAAAATCATGCGGCAAACTTTAGTACCATTCATTTGCTCGAAAGCTCACGAACAAACTCACAGCGAGTGAGATAGCGAAAGATGGTAGGCAGCTTCCTCGATCGAGGGAAGAAACTTATATTGTCGAACGGGTTTGAAGAATTCGTAAAAACACTCGCGCAAGATTTGCAGAACACTCGACTAGTTTGTCTAGAGTGCACTCGCGGAATGTTGCCGGAACGTTGCTAGGGACTTGTTGTCTCGAATCGTAACGCCAGAATCAACTTTCAGATTCCAGCGAGAAGATAAACGTTCTTCGCGTCGAACGCGTGGCCAACAATTCGATTCGTCTTACAGCGGCCTAAAGTCTAAAGACCGCTTTCGACGATGTCTGAAGGCCGGCAGACCTTCAGACTCTCCCGTAGATGTACGAAGATCATAAATCTGTGTCCGGGAGTTTCGAGAGCACGGTAATATTGCCGGAAGGCCGAAATTACAAGAACTGCCGGCTGACTGACTTTGGAAACGAAACCTTCGTCAAGAGTGAAACGTTCACGTCGCTGTTTCCACCGCGATATTCTTCCGCGATGGTTAATAAAGGGAAATTAATGCGACTCTCCGATCTCGGAACGGGTCGACTACTTCTCATATCGGTTTATTAATGAATCGCTGGTAACGAGAATCGAATTGCTCGCTTCTTAAAAGATGATATAACGATTCCCTTGCACCAATTGAGAAAGAGAAAAAGAAAAAGAAAAAGAAACCTAGATAGACGATAATTCCAAGTTTGAAATAAATTGAAGTTGTATAAAAAAAAGTAAAATCCTGAAGTTTTCGATATATATATATATATATATATATACACGCGTAACTTTTTCACGTTAATTTCAATCCACATTCTGACTAATTGACAGTTTATCGATTTTCTGTTCTATTAGATAAGTTTAATAAGAATTTAAGTTTCTTTAAAAATAAAGTATGTAACCCAGTTCTTGATCTTCATCTTATTTTACAGATCTGTAATCTTCGATAACCTCGTGAAAATTTCAAGCTGGAACAATTTTGACTGTAAAGGAAAGTTTGCCCGTGGTTAGATGAATTCTACATCTTCAATTTGATGGATATATATTTGAAGAATCTGTCGCAAAATTGATTTTGATCTTGAATTTCAAAATCAGAATATTTCTTCTTTTGTTTTTTTTTTACATTGTATTCTACTTATCACGGAGGTAAAACTTTTAAAGAGAAATAGGTTGCGATCTAATGGTTTTTTCGAAAAATCATTTAATATTGCGAACGCGTGCTAACGACTTTATGGTTCTAGACACGTGGATGTCTATTTTACGTGACTTTCGTATTAGGTTTCACTAACATTTGATTTATTATAATTGTAGTATCAATGCGAATTTAAATAATCAAATATAAAACTGAATTTTGATAGATAAAATTAATTGTTAACATCATTCGAAATATAAACGAAATATAAATGTTAGCGATTAAGAAGTGTCTTTTTTTGGCATTTTTCAAAAGAACTAATTAACGATTTATGGTTTCTTGGAAATGTTTTACTTTCGTGATGAAGTAAGAATATAATGCAAAAAAAAAATTTAAGGCAGGTTCTTAATATGTTTCTACAACAGCCAAACTTTTCTTTCCACCCTGCACACTTACTAAACACGAGACTCGAGAACAGAAAAGCTATAGAACAAAAAAAAAAAGTGACGAAAGGAACTAAAGAGAGAAAATAAAGAAAGCGAAAGGTAAATAGCGGTTTGTCAGAGAGAGAGAGAGAGAGAGAGAGAGAGAGGACGTAAGGATAATTAGAGTGGCCTCCCGATGGGCACGCCGAAAGCCTTATATTGCAAGCAATGCTCGTTAAAACAACCGTTACGTACTGATAGTGGCTCATTAACGAAAGTTTCGGTTCTACGATTCAATTACCGCGCCGGTTTTAATTGCGTCTGTCTATCCGGTCTCCGGTGTAGTTGGTGAAATTTCGACGGGCGGGCGTCGACAGAGAGCGACTTTATAATTATTTCAGCCAAAAATATCCCCACCCGTCTGAGCAAACCCCGGCTGTCGACGAATAATTGGGGAAATAGAAACGCCGGCTCGTCATGCGTGCACCTCTATCTCTCTGACTCTGAGCTTTTTGCTTTAGCCCGCCGCCGCGTACCTCGACCTAATTCGCTCGTGTTCGCCGCTTCGCGTTCGAAACTCTACGTTACCCATTTCGTGCGATTCGATGTTCGAATGCCTTCTTCCACCTCGGTGAATTTCTTCGAGACGCCGTCCCGCTGTTCTTGAAATTTCGTTAATTAGTTCTGTCCTCTGCTCTTTTTCTCGGTAGATCTTCACAGAAGAAATACGACGGCGCTGCGAGCGTTCTTTGACTTTTCGGCTGGCAGAAATGAATCATCGAGACGAACTTTATATATATATATATATATATATATATATATATATATATATATATATATATATATTGTGGCGGAGATTCAATTTGGAACGACCGACAGATTTTTGTAGAAAATAGAAATTAGCCGAAGAAATTGAAGACATTTCCTACATTCCTAATTGTGTTAAAATATCCATGTATTATAAGCTTCTGTATGAGAAGTTTTTCTAATAAACTTCCTTCCCTAATCAACTCCGATGCACCGTTCATTCCTGAGCCGGTGCTCGCTCGTTAGCGACGGACGGAGGGTACAATTAATCGCGTCCCATGACGCCTCATCGACACGAAGAGCGAGACAGGAAGGCAAAAGGTCGAACGAACGAACGACTTATCACAGGGCTAAATTAGAATCAACGAGTCCTCCGCTCTGCACCAGTTTCTCCGCCCCTCCGGCCCCACCCCCCCCCTGGAAACGGTTTGGGACTTAAAGACAGAGCTCCCGTATAATTAAATGAGTTAATTAAGCAATTTGCCTAAGTGGGGCCAGCTTAACGAGGAAAAACATGTGACGCTTCAACCCTTTGTTTCGTAAGCTTCGCTTTTTGCCATCGCCCCTTTCCGCCACCGAGCAACAAATGCCGTGTTTCTGCTGACTCGTGTCTCGCTTCCGATTTTCCTTTTTACCCCTCCCCCCTCCCCTCCTCTCCCCCGTAGGGGTCCCTTTGTCTTCCTCTCGTCGCCCTTTCTTCAACTTTGCCAGCCGGTTCTTTACCGGTCGAAGGCTCCTTTGAGCGATAGCCTCAATAACGAGGGCAATTTACTACACCAAAAATCAACGGGACAAGAACGCTTGAGCACTTTTTTCCCACCCCTCTCACCCCCCTCATTGCTGGAAAAGGGACTGGCTTCCGTCCCGGTGAACGTTCCGACGGGAGCTGAAACGGAGGAAATTAATTGTTTAGCTCCGTCCGACGTTCGTTTCTAACATTTAGCAAATAGAGTGAGATCGCGGAAACAGCCGGAGTTCGGAGTTCGCGAATGTTAAAAAAATCGAAGGGACCAATTGTTCTCCTTTTTTTTTTTTTATTCTTCATTCCTCCCTTCTCGAATTATTTTCGAAACGTTCTCGCTTCGGCGAACGGAATTGAAACTCGGAATTGCAAATGGGAACTTGAAGTTAAATTTAAACGTGAACTCAATTCCATTCTTAGTGCTTCAAAAGCTTTTCCTAATGGCGGAAGAATACTTGGTTGAACTGAGAATAATATAGCCGAGTCGCTATCCTATCGTCGCGTTCGTTTCCGAATGAATCAAATTCTCTCTGTATAAATGTCATTTAACCGCACTATTTCACGGGCCTGAAAACTCGATGTATCAATTTCGCTCAATCGGACAAACATCGCCGGAGGGAGAGAGGGGAAGAGAAAAGAAAAACAGAAAGATCAATTCCACAGGGAATTTCGTTCGTGACCGACGGAAACCGAGGTACGCCGTGTCGAATCGTTCAAATTGCAGGGACACACACACACGCACACACAACAAACACGCGCTCGTAGTTAGCCTACGCGCGCGGGCTTAACGAGAATCGTGCGAAACTCGCGTGCACGGGCCCGAAGCAGATGGCGCGTAAATAGAAAAACGAATCTCTTGCTGCGAATCTCGTCGCGCGTTTCGCAAACAGCTCGCCCCGTGGATTCGGCGCCACGCTTTTGCAACGGGCCGGGCAAGTAAACTAATGAAAACGTAATTAATGGCGCGACGCGCCTCGTTGCTGCTCCGCTCCCCGCTCATTTGCATGGGTATCATTCTTTTAAACGAACGCGCGAACCCGCGAAATTATTCCTAGACAATGGCCAGCGGCCGCGAGACGCCCCGTTTCCCATGGTCGGATTAATTGATGCCCTGTAAAACAGAACGGCGCATTGTTCGACGAAAACCAGCTGTTTTATCCGCCTCCCTGACCTCGTGCACTAGCATTCAAACCCTTCTTACTACTCGCGCTCGAAACTGGGAATCTATTCGATTTCTCGCTGGAACTTTTTTTTTTATTATTATTATTAATGCAGCTGAGGGCGATATAAACACATATTCAGCACTAGAGTGTTGGATTTCTATTTTCGAAAAAATCTAATTAAGAATTTTTGCCGGGCATCGGCAAAATCATTGTGAATGAAATGTTTGAAAGATGATTGTACAAATAATGTATCGTTCTATTTGACTCGATGTTATCTTGAGATAATTCTAGCTAGTTAGTTCAATCGAAGCAAACGATTTCTCTCGAAATTAATTCATTGCTTGGCTATAGAATAAAATAATATTTCGCTTCATTTTGCATTTTATATTTGTTTCTAGAATCATTTCTGATTGTATTATATATACTTCACTACCTGCTTGGTTAAGTGCTTCTATTTCAATGAATTGATTTAAATAAAAAATTAATTGAAAACGATCTATTCGATTTGCAACCGAGATAAAGTTACTTCACTCAAGATATCGCGTGGTAATAATGAATCAGAGGAAATGAACTCCATTATTTAAGAGTTCCTTTTTTTTCTTTTTATCTTTGCCTCAAGTAGAAATTGATCCGACTCTGAATTTCAAAAGATTAGTATATTTCGGACATTGTAAATATTTCACAGTTTTTCTAAAAAATGGTACATCATTAACTTGAATCGAGATTTAAAGATTTAAAGGGTGAACTAGAATAACGTGACTTCCGTTATTATTACGTTCATTATACTCTTATACGTAAATTTCTATAGTCATACTGGAATATGATTTGAAATAATATGATCTGATCTTCTGGATAAGTAGTTTACGATTCCAAGTCTTTCCCAGGAGCAGCTCTATCTTCAAAGTTTCCTGAAACAATAACCGATAACTTCGGCCTCGGTCGATCTCTAAAATGTCTGACCACACACGGACCTATTCTACTTGAAATTTCTGCCCATAAAACTGGCTTATGCTACTTGGAATTTCTGATCAAATACTGATCTATATTACTTGGAATGTCTAACGATAAGAACAGGTATATGTAAAGTGGTGGTTAAGTCGCTTCTTCGAACATATCTTCAGCGTTGACATAACTTGCATTTGTAGTTGAACTATGCGCTGTCAGACCATTTCTCTTGAACTTCTTGAACAAAGGGTCGAAGGCGGAAGAACCCTATAAGTTGCGCGTCTTATCGCGAATTTTAATAACGAAGATTTCGATTGTAAAGAGAAATACCATGCTTTTTTTCAATTCCGATGATACATCTATCCGTCTAATTTTGTCTTCTAATTTCACAGTATCGGGAGCAAAATCTCCCACGCGCATTCCACGGTGCCTCGACGCGAGAATAAAAGTGTCGCGACTCGAGGCTCTGAAAATCGAATTAAGAAAAAGAGAAAGAGCGGCTCCATCTCCGAACGAGCACGTCAACGGAAGTGGCCATCGACGCGAGCGCTCCGCTTGAAATATTCCCAACGGACGACAGAGAAGGGGTTGGGTTGCAGTGTCAACGGGATTCCGTTGGATTCTTACGCGCGCGGTGCCGCGTGCACGTGCACGGCGACGGCTAATTAGTAAAATCAATACGGGAAATCCTGTGTATAAACGGGCGCGGACTGTAACAACGGGCGCCGTTCAACCGACGTTAAACCTAATAAAACCGTGTCCTCCGCGCCGCGTCTCGAAATCCACTCGTATTAACGATCGCGAGGAAGCTCTCGCCACACCCGTTCAACGCGACTTGTCGCGTTACACGTCTCTGAAACGCTGTTTCCTGAATTTCTGACAGGCTTGGAACTGTGTACGTCTCCACAGACAACGGCGACTAGCAAGCAAAGAAGAAGAACGAATCTTGGGAATTTTCTCAAATCGACAAAATTCCGTTGTCGATGGGATTGTCAGTCGGTTTTTCTTCTTTTTTTTTTTCTTCTTTTTATTGATCAGGTCAAACGTCGACGCGACAGGTTTATTTGAAATCAGTTTGAAACTGTGAATCCAACTTTCGTCTTCTTGTGCAGCAGAGTTGTTGTTCACTTCACTTCAAGTTGTGCAAATTAAAATGAAATAATATGTATGTATATTAACAATAAATAAAAAAATATATATATACATGTAAATTAAAACTAAACAAATTATTTAAAATTTTACTGTAGATTAACTTGTAAAATTCGTTTATCCATCCGAATAGATATTTTTAATGAAAATAAACAATTCTCAACAATAGATACATGGATAAAAAGATATTTCCCAATGGAAGAAAAAAGAAGATCAAGATTAATATATTAATACTCGTGTAGCAATGGTCTCATTTTTGCACGGCAAGCGTTGCTCGATATCAATCGAGAACCTTCCACCCAACTAGAGGTTGATAAAAAGCCTGTTCGATTGTTTTATTTAACCGCCGCTGTCGATGGTCATTATTTTATCGGAATTACGAGAGGTATTTCGAGCCAGTTCCGAGAGGCGAAAGCACGAAAAGAGAGAGAAGAGAGAGAGAGAGAGGAATAGAGGTGACTAGAGGGTTGCAGGTGTACGCTGCGGTGTGCGGTCAGCATTACCCACCCAAGCGCTGTCAGCACCTCCCCTAATCGCCGTTTTTGTCGTCGCACCGGCCATTTCTCTTACTCGAACCTCTTTCGACCCCTTTCAACCCCTTCCGACCCTTATCGCCGATCCCTCTTTATACTCGTTCGTGCTCTCTTGGTTTCTCGTATTCGTGTTTATGCTTCAGTCACCAGGAAATTTTCGTTCGTTTCCTTGACCACTGTTTTCCCTATGAGACCCCTTCTCACACCCCTGTCTCGTTTTCAACCCCCTCAGACACGCTCCTTTTTAAGCGTAAACGTAAGCGAGGAACGTTTGCAGCCAGGGATCTGGGCTCTTGAGCAAACTGTTGAAGCTCTCTCGAACAGTTCAATTGCTTTTATTTTCAAGAAATAACTAGTATTTGTACATTTTCTTTACAGTTTGAATTTTAACAGTTGAACAGAAAAAGTTTCCACGTACTAATCGATTTGAAGAAATTTCGTTTTCGTTAATAACATTAAAATTTTCTGGCTCCCCGTATACTAATAGCAGTAATTTCGAATATTTTTATTCAACCAATTAAAGGCCAACATTAAGGATTTTGTAATAAAGAGAATTCTAAATTCTAGATTCTACGATTTCAATTTTCAAGATTCTGTGATGAATTATTACTTGGGACTATCGAGCTTTAATACGTTCCTAAATATATAGTCAATTAGAATTATATGATGGAGATAGATAAATATATGCACAATCCCGTCTCCCTTGCAAATTAAAAGAAATCACCAATAAATGATCTCGTCAGCTCACTCGCGCCTCTTTCAAATTCGTGGACCGAGAGACACATCAAAGAGAAAAACTCACCGAAAATTACGAAAGAGAGACGAAAGAAAAGTCACGTGGACTTCCTGGATGACGGATCCTTTTTTCTCTCTTTCTTCCTTTTTTTTTTTAACTCTATTTTCTCTTCCGTGCCGGAAGCTTACCTGCAACAGAAAGAAAGACGAAATATTAATGACGCTCGTAAAGGTTCGCGACAACGCGGTGTGTCTTGCCGCTTGACCTTATAAATCTCTTTTATAAGAGAAGGGTGTAACACAGTACCGGGAAGGTCAACATATCGAAGATGTGTCGCGTTACGAATCTCCGAGCTAAACGATGTATCGTGAGGCAGCTATCGCGCCGACGTAACGAATGCATTGTTCTTAATTGTGCGTCGTGCAGCTTTATGGCGCGATATTCATCCCTTGGCGCGTCGCGTAACTGCGAATTCGTTCCGGCTGGATGGTAATCGGCACCGTGGCTCGTTCATCGCGTTTTATACCCGTCGTATAACACGAACGACTTGCGGCGAATATTAAGGAAAAGACGCTCGGTATAATGGAGGGCGATAATATGGGGAACAAATTGTACGACGCGAGCTACGAGCGTGAAGAATCTCTCTTGATCTCTCTCTCTCTCTTTCCGGTATTATATTAAGACATGCGTACGAAAATTTGTAACAATAGTAAATTTATTTAAATAGTTACTTGGTATAAGTAATAAAAATTGCTACTTATTTAACACGTTCCGTGCCATGTGTACCACCAGTGGTACACGTTAAACTTGATCTTCAGGCCATACCACCATATTTCTAATATATTACCACAAGTGATAGCTACTCTAAACAAGAGCAACTACTTATCGATTGATGATGTAATGAAAGATTGTGTGATAATATATCAACCTTTAGTCAAAATATCAAATGGCCTGAACGACAACAAAAGGCAAAAATGGCCTGGCACGGAACGTGTTAAATTCGCAGATAATGCTAGATAGGTGTTAATACTGTTTCTTCGTAGATTACTCGTGCATGGCAGAGCGAGAGTATGTATCTCCTTTTTAATATATTACTCTTGCAAGTGGAATGCATGTACTGGAATATATTGTAGTAATGACTGAAAGTTTCCTGTTTGCCATTTATGGTGTTTTCTACAAGGAGTATACAATTGTTTGTATAGTTAAGTACATACGATAGTCTGTCGAGTTGAGATAAGAGTTTAATTGTAAGATCTCTTACAAGAACGATCGATCGATAGATCGAGAACATTGAAGAGCAAATTGGTTTTGCCAAATGTTAAGTATCGTGTACTACAACGCGCAGTAAATTGAAACTAATTCCGCGCGACTTTAACTAACACAGTTGAAACTACAACCCTCGAATTTTGTTGCACAAAGTCTGCAACCTCTCCAAAAAGTGACGTACTTGAACAGCGAACGTATCAAGTTACGAATAGACTGCATTCATTTTCATGGATAATGTACTCTCTGTATAAAATTTAAAGAAAACCGAAAAATACGTAATATGCATATAATGTGAGAAAAATTATAATTTATATAAAACGCAAAATCAATCATTATTAATATAATGTGAAAGAATTTACGAAATACTCAACCTATAGTAATGTTTTTATTATATTGATAGCCTCGAATTTACTTTCTTGTCTTGCACAAAAATTCGCAACAATAATATTACAAATCTTTCGACATGCATTTCTTCGTATCACGAGAACTTAGGAACTACGAACGTATACAAACCGTGCGCTCTCGGCTCAATTACGAATATTAAAAATAAATCAAGCGTGCTGAAACTTCGTCTGAAATCGTCGTTCGAAGAACGCGAAAATATCGCGTCGAGAGGATGCTCTCGAAAGCATCGAATCAGCAAAAGCATCGAGAAGTTCGAGGATCGAGGAGGATCGAGGAAATAGAGTGGCGGGCCGGGACAGGGAATGGACCACTTGACGCTCGACTTCCGGTTACCGTAGGACAGGGCTAGAAAATCGGAAATCGGACGTCCGGCTGGTCCTCGAGAATTAGAGATCGTCCGAAGGAAGGAAGTCTCGGCGAGGACGTGGTCTTGCAATGCAAATCGTCAAGCTCAACCGTTTGCACCGCGAAATTGCGGACAGCCCTTCCTCTCGTCTGTCCTCGAATTGCAAATTCGTGCACCGACCAATCGAACCTTAA